>JAMKCH010013809.1:0-25513 GCA_023653785.1 Ophioderma brevispina | reverse complement strand
ATGCAAACAATTTCATTTTAGACTGTTTTGATTGATTCATAACTACAATCCCTGAAATTTAGAGCATAATCTAGTTGGACAACTGTAGTTGATACCATGATATATTTGTGGCATGAAAAGTGCATAATTTTCAATAAAAAAGTTAAAACTGATTATAGTCACTTAAATGGCACAGGAAGTTAGATTCAAGTCCAATATGCTGTTCTTTATATTCTCATATAGTACAGCCAAGAGCAAGGCAGATTGTACACTCCTTTATAAGTGTTTGAAACTTTTATTTCTAAATGTTGAATTTAAAATGCTTGTTTCAAACCTACATAATCATTTGAAAAAAATGACAAAAATTACTAGTAATAATATTGGTTTTATATCACTGATTCAATTGTTGATAAATCTACTAGAACATTTTTGTCATCCCCTTAAGATGTATTTGACGTGCTCGAGGTAACATCACCAAGTCAAATTAGTGGCTTAGAAGCAGTCACTATATAAGTTACAATATGCTCATGCACCAAGGACACAGTTCAGTGTGTTGTACTTGTACATACATTGACATCAACTGACCTTGTGTGATCTGGGTATCATATATCATACCCCAAAACCAGGGGGTGTATTTTCTAAACACATTGGTGAATGAAAGCTACTGAACTGAGCCAAGGGAATTGAGATTTTACTAGCTCATAGTGAATGAAGTTTGTAGCTTCGAAAGAGGAGCACTTAAAGAAAACCTCAAAATTCTTACAGATAATTAATCCATGTGTATAACCTTTTCAAAACAACAACTCCACACGACCTCCCAGGCAAGCCTTAACAACCAACTTAACAACATTTAAAACATGAATACGGCCCCATTGGGTGAATTTGCACAAACCTGCATCCCCTGATTTTAGGTTAAGGGTCCTTGAGCGTGATCGGCAGCCCCAATTAAGGATATGTTGCAGGAAAAGCTTGATTACTCGGAAGTAGAATGTCAAAGTATAATGACAGAGGCAAAGCGTGTAAGCATAGGACTATGTGTGTTTGCTGTGAGCCTACATGTGACCCTTTACATCTCATTATGACAAGTAAGAGAGTATTGGCTTACTGAATAAATGGGGAATGTAGGGCGTAATGTTCTCAGTGTCCCACATTAAAGTGACAGGAGGAGATTTTTTAGGATACGAATTCCTCTCAAATTTCACTGGATTGGTTGTAGACCACCTACCGAGAACGTTTCGAAGGTTTATTGGACAAACAGGTGCAAAAGAAAACCGCAAACCTTGTTTTGAACTTGCCTGTTTTTGTAATCGTTCCCCATAGAAAACCATGCTTTGACTTTCTGTCGTGCACGGCAGAAACTACTAAATCATCATCTAATTATATAAAGACGGCGTATTCTGCTTATTCACTTCAGGTGTGATCTAATACATTGGTAAGCATTCCAAATATGTAAAAAACGGGGTTCGAGAAAAATTGGGGGCGCTTCTTTCTGGAAATCTCCTCATGTCTCTTTAACCCTCTGGGTATTACCTGCCTATCTCAGTCTCTAAGTACTGCTTTGATTGGTTATTTGGCAGGTGATATCATGTAATGAGCAAATCAGAGATACTGTAAGAATGTTGGTATGGTTTACAGAGAGATATAGAAGCACTATTTTGATTGGTTACTCAGAGGCCTATCTCATGTTGTGTCATGTAATGAGCCAATCAGACACATTGTATCATAGGTGGTACCTGAAGGTGAATTTATTTGCTGAGAGATCAAATCTGTTCAATTTTTGTGTCGTCTGCAAAAATTGCAGAAGGCACATGGGGATTACTCTGGTCGTATGTCTGTGTATCTGTGTGTCTGTGGTCAAAATGTTAACCCTTAATATATTGCATGCCGTATGAGTTCCTTAAGGGCTACGATGATGTAACTTGGAAAGGAGGGGGAGTGGTGGGGTGACATGTTGGTGACCTCATGTGAGGACCCTCATGTATTCCCCCTTCAAACCACGACGGCAGACGACACTCGCGGTCTGGGGACCGCGATGTATTTTTTTATAACAAAATGTCAACATTGCTCTTTCATTACCATATTCATAATCATCATTAAAAATGCATTCAAATGAGTCCAAACAAGCCTAGTCTTAGATCAGTGGTTTTGAGATTGGGCATTTGGGAAACCATCTCAAACAACACTAACTGATGTGTTCTAACTTACAAAGAACGTACTGTTTTTTAAAAGGTTAAGCATGTTCTTTTAACAATAGTATTCTGCCCCATACTGTGCAGTGTAGCATAATATATTAAAGACACTATCAGTGATTTATCTGGAAGTGTCAAAATACTTGAAATTTACAGGAATAGCTTAAAAGTGAAGGATAAGTCTGTAGAATTCTCATAAGTTACTTTTTCCAACTGAAGAATTGACAGAAAATGAAGAAAACGACAGTGTTCAAAGATATGAATCTCCATTCAGTTATGTGTTGTAGTAAGTGTCCGTACGGACAGTAATGACTAAAATTTCCGATTTTGTCCTTATTAGGTTGCTTCTGGTTTTATCATTTGCAGGGTATGTTAGGATATTTATACTTGTTACAAACATGCAAAAATCTGATTTTTCATGATTTTTTCGATTTTCTGATTTAGCAATTCACTGATAGTGCCTTTAACAAAGTATTTGTCACAATTTGTTTTTAAATTCACATCTGCAGTGGGCTAATCATGCTGCCTTAGTAGTTTAAAATACCCTTCCCAGCTTACCTAAAACAAATAGGATTCTTATGTTACATGATAAGAAGTATAGTATGTGTGCTTAATCTTGCATGTAAATATGATCTGCTCTGGAAGAAATTAATATGCCCCACAACCAATGTTGTGAAGGGCCTATGTGATCATGCAGAATGTCTGTCTGGATTGATGTCTACACAGAAGGAAGAAAAATTCATTAATCCACTCTACCATCTAAACCGAATCGTCAGTGTGAACTTCCAAATTGGCAGGGTGATAGAACCATGATGAGGTCAAGTGCTGTATGCCTTTTGGACAGATTATGAATATTAATGAGCTCATTTGCATATTTTCAATAAAATGTGATTTAAACCACCATACCACCTAAACCAAGTGGCTGATCAGTTGGTTGGGCGATCTTAATTACGAACCACATAATTTTTGTCTACTTACAAGGACTTTATCAGCAATTGTTGTGTAACCAGATAGACTGCATCAATATACTATATTTCGTAAGATGACTGTTCGTGCTGTATGGTATCATATATCACTTTCGTGACTTCACAAAAAACAAAACTACCATTACAGATAATTTTATGTGAAGTGGCTGATGTATCCATTGCCAACATAACATAAGGTTATTCAATCAAAATGGGCTATTTATTTGGATGATTCTACAAGAGATGACTCATACAATTTCTTATCTGCTATGATGTTTTCTCAGTATATGCCAATCAAATGAAGATAAACTTCAGTCAAATGCTATTTCAGATGACTTATCTAGTGTATGGTATCTACCAAAGATAACTTCATCAAGATTTTTTCATTTCATACATAACCTATATTTACATATGCTTTCTACTGAAGACAAACTCATCAAATATGTTTGTGGTCTACTTTTAAATGATGTAATCAGTGAATGCACACTCATTACCAACATATTAAAGAATCCCTGCCACAAACCAGGAAAAAAAAATAAAACAGCTAAATATTTGAAAATATAGGATGTTGGTACTCAAAATTACCTAATAACTCGTTTTTTTTAAATCAAATTGTGTTTCTCATGAACTTATCCAGTTATAGTCATGTAATTACATTCAAATGAGTCAAAAAAAGCATAAGTCTAAGTATCAAAAAAGCTGCTGACTTAATATAATCTGCACAGAATCCTCAGAGCTATTCACAACCAGCAAGAGCACTGGACCTTGAGCTTTTTGTGTTACACAGAATTGTACCTGTTCAAAACCACTGGCCTCAGTTTTTATTCCAGTGTCGTAGCCCGAAGGGGGACAGGGTCCGCGGCACCCCAATAATTGTTTCGTCGGTGAGACAGCCTTTCCGTTCACTTGAAAAATTCAGGCCATGGCACTTGCAGGCCGGATTGGCGGCAAGGATAGTTTAAAGTTCAAAGGACAGCGTGCGACAAGTAAATTTACAAATGCGGACACAAATTAGCCCTCAGAAGACTTTAAAGCATATAAACCAAATTTCAGGGGGCTTCGCCCCTCGACCCCCACTCGGCCTAAGGCGGCCCCTGGACCCTAACCCTTTTCTGTCCTTTATGAGTATGCCGACCTGGCCCCCCCCCCCCCCAATATGAAAATCCTAGCTATGCCCTGGTTTTATTTTCCCATTAAAGGCTGACTCAGATTTCCCGAGGAGGGGGCCCTCATTTTTCAAACAACTCCGGTTGTTTGCATCTACGATATCTTGTCCATATACGAATCACTGTGTGGAAATAGCTAAGCTCAAATGAAGTCCTTCATATGAAAACACAACTTTGTTATAAAATTCCGGATCTGGATTTTTGGGTACACCGTAATGACCTATGCCAATGTTTATCCATACATAGTTTACTGCATGAAAACAAAAACTCTGATTTGTCCCTCAAACTTTGGGAATTGACCATTTTAGGTAACTATCTTTAGTTCCATTGACTATTTTCAATTATTCAACACAAAATTAAATAAATTTCCAAATCCGGCGTCCGCTTTAAGGTTTCCAAATTCCAAAGTGTGTCCAGATGGGGTCATTTACGAAACTCCCTTGTAAACCTATTTTTAATTGGCTGACCAGCAGTTGCAGTATGCTACCCTTCTTGGAGACATTTGCAAAAGTCCTTCCTCTGGTGGATGTAGTACAGATGCTGGCTTGTGTAAAAGCAAAAGTGCTAGTGAATTCAGCAGCCTTACAGAATAAAGTGGCAGGCATCACATGCCGTTTATTTCGTCGCGGCTGCCAAATTCACTAGCACTTTCCCGTTCCGTTGCCAAGATGCCCAGATGCCAGCCCAAATCAATCCTTGATATGTTAAAAGATTATGGCGTCAAGTGTAGTGTATTCCTACTTTGTGCTTGTATTCTTCGTATTGCCTTTCTGTATGTTGTTGTGTTTGACAGAGTCTTGCGTGTTCTTTACATTTTCACTGTTGCCCCAGTTCCTATTTAAGCTCACTCCATATCCCCTGTTTCTGGGTTTGTTGTATTGTATTCTTGTTTGGTAAGTCGGCTATGAGGAATTGTTGAGACAAGACGAATTGTTTCTACATTGCATCTGGTCTGGATGAGATTTTGCCCCCATCATCATTATTGTCTGTAGAGATAATTATGGCTGTTGATGGTTACCAGGCTGGGACCAACCATCTTGAAGCTTGCACCTTTAATTTGAATCAGAGATATAATGGCACGCTTATTTACAATCAATACTACCAACCTGAATTAAACATTCAAATATTAACTGTTCACACTTCTTGAAAGTCATGTTTCCAAATCCATGCCTTTTTCAATCACTTTTTGCTACTTACCAATATAACATATCCATGTGAAAGTGGCCCAACTAAAATTTACATCCTTTTCCAGCTTAAGCAATAATAACCATTTTTTTGAAGAGCGCCCCCAAGTTTCAAAAATTCTGAGATTCTTATACGGTGGCATTGGTCACTAGCAGTAACCTATACCTGTGGATGGTTAAGCTCGACAATGGCTATGTGTCGCAATTAAGTAATTTTGTAATTAGAATAATTAATATCGGAAATCTCCGATAACAATTCAATGGCTGCTGGAAATGGCCTTCCAATATGAAATAGCCGGGAAATAGCGCCATGTACATATCTACTCTCATCCGTTAGTTGTTTTACTGGTTCAAGCAAGTCAAGTTAGAGGTCATTTTCTTGATGTGGCAGTATTTCATCATGGACGTACATAAACTACGCATTTCCAGTTCTGCCGTTAAGTACAATCTGGTATCCCAATTCTAATTCTAATTACAAAATCGCTTATTTTATGATAAATACGCATTTTTTAGCATTTTCGTTCGCACGTGTAGTTTCCTAGACGATTACCAACATAACTGTGCAAAAATATCACATTTTGAAAATTGAGGGCACTCTTCAAAATATGTGCTGTTATTGCTTTAATTGATTGTATCTCTGGATCTAGGGATCCAAATGAGATGGGGTAAACAGGAATTGATAGAGGGATAATTGGGCTTTCTTATGGTATATACCACAGGGTTCGGCCCTGATCATTTATTGCATATCCGCCATTTTGGATTTTTGAACAATTTTCCGGGATAATTGGGGGCTTTCTTACGGTACAAAGGTCTAGCGAAGATTGACATAAGAAATATTTTTCATATTTTTTTTTCTGAATATAATGTTGCATTTTTTTCCAGTTGTACCTTAAATAAGGGGGTGTAATAAGGAATTCATTTGGAATAACCTATTCCGGCCAAGCTTTCTAAAACAGGTGTCGTCAGTGTGCATGCATGTGGCGTATCCAAGTGAATTTCATACCCCAGTTACAGCAGTATTGGCTTTCGCGAAGAAAGGCTTCTGTGCTTACTGGGAGTGCGCTGTTGATGTTATTGACTCGCACTGTTGCATGCAGCATGCATGCGACAAGTGCAGTAAACCGATCAGATCGGGTAGACCACGAGGGCGACTCAATTAGCGATGGGAAGAGAGGGGAATGCCAATTAGGTGCCATGAATGCAACGAGGGTGCATTATGTATTTGCACCCTTTTCATCTGGAGCTGAAGAAAAAAGTTAAACAAATCCTGTGTGTGATGCAATGAATAGGTCTCGTAAATGCGACATGGACAATAAATATTCAACTTCTATTCAGGCGGAACTGATGGAAAGTTGGGTGACTTCCAAGCAACATGACAATTTGCTTGACACACAAGAAAGGAAGGAAAGAAAAAAGTTCATTGCAGTGTGAAGCCAGATTAAGTTACCCGCAAAGTGCACTGCAACTAGGACTGAAAGGGCTGAATTGTAGGCAGCCAACTGATAAAACACTATTTTCAATCTGTACAAATAAACAATGCAAATCGGTCCCGGCAGGCAGTAGAATTTTCTCCTTGCCAGGATCTGTGCTCCAATTGTCATTGCATGAGCATCGATTGCGAGCACACGATGTGAATGAGGCAATGGCACACAAACCTGCGGGGAGAAAGTGACTGAGATTCAAAACTGTGCAAATAGAGGGAGAAGGGGAGGACTTGTAGATGTGGGGACATTCACAGTGTTTTTCACTTTAAAAGTGGGGACCAAAATGCATAGTGGGTCCATTTTGATGTCCCCACTTTATGGTGGCTATACTTTAGGGAGAAGATCTTTGTTTCTTAGTGGAGTCCACTTCAAGTTCCTCGTGTATATGGTCGTTTTACACAGTTTGAGAGATGGGATCAAGAGAGATATAGTTAAGGTGTGAAAGACTTTATAAATAGCAGGGACTAGTAGTGGGGACCCCAAATGACCCCAGATAAGGGGTTAAAAGTAGTATTTTTTTAAAATTAGAAACAATAGTGAGGATCAATTATTTCAAATAGAAATAGGTAGCTCTCTTGCGATTACTAATGACTAAAACATGATATTCACAGGGGTGATTGGTTTCTAACTACCCTTTGCATAGTGGGGAGCCCCCACTATTATGGTTTGGTGAGAGAGAAGGGGAGAGCTTAAAGGTACTAAAACTCTCCAAATGGTATGATTTATAATCATCTGAGTGAAATTGTTTTATCTCTCAGAGATTTTGTCGAAATAAACCAACTTTCTTACAGTATCTCTGATAGGCTCATTACATAATATAACATGATGATAACTAATCAAAATTGACCTTCTATGCACCATTATCAGCTTTTCTAACCATGTCTGTGATTGGTTAATTATATCACATAACTCTTTGAAAACCAATCAAATTGGCCGAGAGTGGCCGGGGGGTAGAAAACATTAGATCATCTGCTATAAGAGACAAATAATTACTCTGTTAACCTCATGTGAACACTGTTTTTTTTTTGTGTCGCCTGCCTTAAGGCAGAGACACATAGGGATCACTTTGTTCACTGTTGATGTGTGTTGTTGTTGTTGTTGATGTCTGTCGTGAAAAAGGGTTAACATTTGCCTGCAACATCCACATACTTTGATGGATTTAAACCAAACTTGGTTCACAGGTGCAACATGGCATCCCCCATTTGTTGATAAGGTCAAAGGTCACATAGCTAGGTCAAAGGTCATGTGAGGTCAAGATGTAAGTTGAAAAGTTGAAGTTCAATTGGAATCAAACTTGGTTTATGGAGTTACATGCAAACCCTCATTTCTTTATGAGGTCAAAGGTCACATATCAAGGTCAAAGGTCATGTGAGGCCTATCATTCACAAACCGCGATGGCAGGGGACACAAGCGGTCCGAGGACCGATGTATTTTTTGTCTGTAGTGTTAAAATGATGATCCACTGTGATACACCTTATTCTGTATTAAAGGTGGGTGTGCCGATTTATGTGTATCATGTTCTGTACTTGATGTGAGAACTTGGCACCTGCATACACTTACCATCAAGTATCGTGGGAAACAAACTTGCGGTTTTGATAATAGAAGCGATAATGCACATTGCAAGGCCCTAACCACTAAAACGGCGGTTTTTCGTTTATATCTTTGCAAAGAAGTGGATTTGGAAGCTGCAATTTCAGGACGATAATGAGAAAAATACGACCTTTCATCTGATATCAAAATTTATACTACTTCCGGGTAAATCAGGGGGGTCCCAGAGGCGATCGGGACAAGCACCTTTAAAGGGATGATGGGTTGTCTCTAATGGAATAAAGTGCAGTACTATGACTAGTCTTATGACTTTTTCAGTAATGGGAATATTACCAGATGTGATGTGAATATGACCAGAAAAATATGAACATTATATAATGTGGGAGACTGATATAGAGGCCTACAAAGAGGTCATTGACTTGCATAGAAAGTGCCCTCTATTGTCCAGTGTCTATACAGATCTATGTAAACTATGTTTTAAAGAAAAAATATTTTGGCTGCTATGAAATTTTGAATAATTGCACAGGATATAGCTAGTGAGTTAAGGAATTCAGATGTCAAAATTGTATTCTTTGTATTATATGGTTGCATTCTGGTGCTCTCCCAATAGGGATTTTCAAACATCTCCGATTACTCACAATTTTCAGGATTGAAAAAGTTAAAGGTGTAACAAGAGATTTCAAATTACAGCTGTCCCTAAAGATGTGAAAAACTTATTTTTGCACTGGGGTAAAGCTTTCTATCAAAAATATCCCCATCTGAAAGGATTGAGCTGAGAACTGTTTCTTTGGTACAAAAATTGTGAAATTTCTAATTTCCTATAGGAGCAAATAGAAAATTCAGCCTATGTTTTCTATTGAAATATAAGCACAAACAATCACCTTTTGTTTTCATTTTTAGTTATTTCTGTAGCCAAATAAAAAATAGGGAGTGTATTGAGTTGTCTAATCTATATAAAATCACTACATATCACCGAAAATATGGATCAATTGAAGTTTCTTGTTGCCTCTTTCTATTTCTATCAGTCCTCAACAGTTTATAGAAGTGTTCGTCATTGTCTAATATTTGCCAAAAGTAGGAAACCACCCAAACAAGTAACTTGATCCAATGGCTCACTGAGATTACTACTTCTCAAAAACAACAGATTTGTGAGACTTGCATCAAAATGATCAGTGGTGAAACATGACACATTTTTTTGTGGTTTGCTTGTTTTGAAAAGCACTCTATGATCACATGACTGAGTCAGCTCTCATAGTATGTCTTCTTCAAGACGTGGCAAGTTGTGTCTTGCAGAAGAAATCACAGGTATCATGAATGCAACATGATTCTTATGCACTTCTTGTTCAGGTTTTAATGAGGTATGTTGGCCTGATTCGCCTTATACATTCGACTTCGGCAAAAAAAAAAAATCGAATGACAGATCTTAGTATGTTCGTGGCATATTGCCTTATTTGATTTGCTCTTGTTTTACAATTGATGGCTGCGAAAGAGTGTTAAACCTTGAGGTTGCAGCTAGGGTTATACACCAAACCTGAGGTGGTTATACATGAATACCAGCAGCATAACAGGTGGGGGAGAGGGAAGGGGGCTGGTTGCCACCCCAGAGAGCTTTCACTGGGAAGGAACAGGAAGAAAAGGCTTGAAAATCTTGCTAAATCAGCCCTTTTTGTCTGCTCACCTGGGCCCTGTTCTCCAAACTCGTGCGTAACCCGACGTGTATACTTACTCATTGCAGATGGGAATATATATAACAGACCTTTCATAGCAGTGTACACAGTGCTTTGTACAAATTGGTCCTCAGGCATGACATAGTAGCCATAGAATTTGCGACTGAGTTTCGGGAAGGCCCCCAAGGAAAATTGTTCATTTCCAGACCTGAAATCTAACGTAAAAAGGCCGACTCAGAGAGTTCCTGAGGGGGCGCCTCACAATTTCCAAAAAATCGTGTTTTTTGACATTTGGCCATCACTAATGTTTGTCCATATATACTAATCACGTGTGGAAATTGCTAAGCTTAAATCGAATTCCTTCAAATAGAAAAATCCAAAACTTGTTATAAATTTCCGGATCCGGAATTTTTGTAATACTCAGTAACTATGGGGAACGTAATACTACACATAACTGTTTACTGCATCCAAACGAAAACTACGATTCATCTCAAATTCGGGGAATTGTCATTTTAGGTTTGATCTTTAGCTTCGAGTTGACATTTTCATTATTACACAAAAAAAATAATATTTTAAAATCTCTGAGTCGACTTTATTAAACCCGCCTCAACTGGGAAAATGGCCTCGAAACAGGAAATTGCCCACGCTGACACATGAACCTTGTTACGCCCCTGCTGAATACCTTGATTCATGCTATTAGGCCTAAAAAAAATTGTTTGATTGGCGTAACCCGACCGACCCTATTTTTACCGCCGACCCTAAATATTTTTATTTTTTATGGTCATGAAAACGCTGAAATGCAAAAACAGGAATTTAATGACGTCATGCTTCGGTACTCTAAAAGATTGCAGGACATTCAAAATGACAAAAAAAAAGATGTGTTACAGAAAAAGTGAAGATGTGCCATTTGTTTTTGTATGTGTGTCATATAAAAAAAAAATCCTACGTACCTACCCTATTTTGTTTTCTATGTTACGCCAATCAAACAATTTTTTTTTAGGCCTTAGCATAATAACACCGTAGCAGACCTGGATCGCAGCTAATAAAGCCACATTCCATATCCATTCTGGTGTTGTTGTCTCAGGATGTGCCTTTATGTGAGCATCAGTCACAAAATAGTCAAAAATATAGTTGGCATTAGCAGAGGAATTATTAGGATGATGATTGGGGGTAGTATAATAGATATATAAATGAGAGTACTTTTAAAGAGACACTGGCACATTTGAAAAATAGTGCGCCCTCAAGATTTCCAAAATCGATATTTTAGCATGGTGCTAAAGCTTTTATCTACAAAAGCACTCACTCGACATGATTAAGACCCAAAACAGCTTAATTATGGGTAAACAGAACGATTTTATAATTAAATCGCCGGCGACGTTAAATTAGCAGACGACGAAATGGCGTTAACACAAGAACACTCACTCCGTATGTAGTTTCTTCATGTATGCACACTGTTTGACCGGTCTATAACCTTTGTGGTTTTAATATCAGTGAGTACGAGTAAAAAATATTCATGTATATACACATTTTTTTATTAAAGTTAGGGAAAAACTTAAAATGTTGGCCTAAAATTACCTGTATGTCTTTATCCTCATAGCAATTGTGTCCCTATCTGTTTGTGGGGTATTTTATTTTTATGTGTAAAAGATATCTCTGTTCTCATTGGCCAGATATGCATTGAGAGCAACATTTAAGAAATTTCATATTTGTGAAATGTGCAGTGCCGCTTTAAGGTTAGTGTTAATATTGACAAGTAGGCTTAGTGTTAGGGGTAGCGTATATCCAAAGGTGAAGTTTTTAATAGGGGTCAATTTAGGTATATGATAATAATGATAATAATGAATGGTTGATATAATCTTGCATCATAGCCTGAAGTTTAAATTAAAAAAAAATGATCAACCTGAGATGAATATGGTATATTCATCTCAGATCAACATACACAATGCAACTTTGAGGCAGCAGCTTAAAGGCTGACTCAAAGATTTGAAATATAATTTTTTGTGTAGTAATTAAAAATAGTCATGTAAAACTAAAGATAGTCACCTAAAATGCTTAATTCCAAATTTAGAGATGAATCAGATTTTCTGTTTTTATGCAGTAAAGATTTATGCACAGTATAACAGTGTCGTTGGTTACCGTGTATAACAACAATTCCAGATCAAGAATTTTATAACAAGGTTGTGATTTTCTATATGAAGGACTTCGATTTGAGCTTAGCTATTTCACACAGTGATTAGATATGCATTTAAGCATTATATATATATGCAAAAAACTGTGATTTGTTTGAAAATTGAGCACGCCCCCTTCGGGAAATCTCTGAGTGAGCCTTTAATCAGCACCATGTCCCAACATCCAAACAAACTCACTGCACATAGAGCAGGAGCAGAATATCATAGGGGCCTTATTTAAGGAGTTCGTTTACCACCCACTACAGAAAAGGTTTAAAACCTTTGGTAGTTAGTATGGACCCTCTACATCAATGCTATATAGGTAGGTAGTACTCTCAAATTGTGGTATAACTTTTTCAATAGGGGCCAATTTAAGTTTGCACAGGTGTCAATTTAGTTTACACAGGGGTCAAATTTTTAAAATGCCCCAAACATGTTGAAATGTATGCCATATTGTCCATCTAATCATAAAGATTTCAAAAATGTATAGTTTGTACCACCTACGACCATTGGTTTTGGAGTTATAGGGTAAAAATGACAAAAATGGTAAAAAAAGTCAATCTCACTTTGTACAGGGGTCAACATTAAAAATTAATCTGGTTATATTTTAAATACTTGCAAATTATTGCCTGAGGTAAGAGGACTCCTTAAAAGTATAGTTTTGATTAAATGTCAAATGCTTACTTATGGAAAGAAGGGTCAAAGAAGGTCAACACCAAGTGGATTATGTTGCCCTATGACCTATTTTGTCGCATAACATTGTAACTATGCATTGCAGATGGTACAAACTATTCCTTATTTTGACACATTAAACTAGATGAGCAACTTCTTTCATTTTTTACCAAAATTGGAGCAACTTCTGATTTTGACCCCTGTACAAATAGAAATTGCCCTTTTTTACCATTTTAGCCATTTTTACCCTATAACTCCCAAACCAATGGTCATAGATGGTACAAACTATACATTTTTGGAATCCTTATGACTAGCCGGACAATTTGGCATACATTTCAACATGATTGGGGCATTTTAAAAAAATTGACCCCTGTGTAAAACTTAAATTGGCTCCTTTTGAAAAAGTGATACCACAATTTGAGAGTACTACCTACCTAGCATTGATGTAGAGGGTCCATACTAACTACCAAAGGTGTCAAATCTTTTCTGTAGTGAGGGGTAAATGATGATGTTTGACCTGGGTCCGAGCTCCTCCTCTAACATGCACACACTCACTGGGAAGTGAGAGCTTCGTAGTTCATTTGCCCATATCAAGGAGAGTGGTAATTCTGAGTTTAATCAATATCACCTATGTGGGAGAGCGTGGCCTAGCGGTTAGGGTGCTTGCCTCTGGCGCAAATTTACCATCAAAATTCCCGGGTTTGAATCCTGGTGGGGTCGTGGCACTTGCTGGGATTTATTTGGGTACTATCAATTCTGGATTTGATCTGTATACGAGCTATTGATTAAATACAGATTACCGCTCTCCTCCATGGTTCACTTGGAATTGGGCAAATGGATCATGAAAGCATCCCGTCCTTCGAAGGGGACGTTAAGCCGTCGGTCCCGTGTACAGAGAGTCACAGCTGTACAAGTACATCGCAGTCAGTGTCGAATAAGAGTAGGGTGGAAATCCCTTACTGTTCCCAATCCGCCCCAGCATTAAATAGCGGGCCATGTTAGGAGCGTTCGTATCATGGATACACGCGGCCCCGGATCAGCACACTAGCTGAATAAATCCTGACACCACCACAAGCCATTACCAATGACTTGTGGATACGAGCAAACAAACAAAAAACCTATGAATTAAATCCAGAATTGGGTACATTGAATAATTCAGCAAGTGTTCCCACCAAGATTTGAACTCGGGACGCTTGGGTCCAAGGCAAGCTCTCCAACCAGCTGATTAGACCACATGCCACTCTCTAGAGTGCTAGCATGACATGGTCAGGGTATTATAGAGAGGTATTTTACCTTTTCAGTAATATTTTAGGTTAATTATAGATAGGGGAGGCATAGATACTTACATGGATGTTAACATTACAAATCTTCGTAAAATAGTTTGAAAGTGAATTATAAATAAAAATGCAAATAAGATACAATATCAATTTTGACATGATAATGTATTTGCTTCAGTAACAGCAAAATACATTATTAAATAAAGGATAAATGCAGAATTAATGTACAAAATCTGTGGTGTCATGTTGGTGAAACAAGAAACATTGAATCTGTGATTGCACATTCAAATAACCTATTGGAATATTTTTGTATTTTCTCTTTTATTTCAGAATATAGTAAATGCTGCTGAAAAGGCACACGTGCGCCACAAATTTAACACAAATGAAGATGTAAGTGCTTAAAAGAGGGCAACAAAATGGGGCAAATATTTTTTGGGCTAATTTTCTGTTGATATTTTTTGGTCGTCCAATACAATCAGAAAGATCTTATGATTTGTTGTGTATGTGTGTGTGTGTGTGTGTGTGTGTGTGTTCAAATTGTTCATCTTTCCTCAAAGACTGCAACAAAAACATTTTGCATCGTCTAACATATCTTTAAAATTTGCAGATCAATAGAGGTCGATGGGATTGACTTTGTTTGTTGTTTATCTCAATAAACAAATACAAGGGAGAGTACCAACTACTTTTGTTGCAATCCTTATAGAAAGGTTAACAATTTGAGACTATTTCAAAAACACTGCCATAGTAAGGTTTTAACCTTTGGTGATGACATTTGACAAATTTTGCCTTATACCTCCGTAACCATACCTTGTAGGAAGTGCAAACTATACCTTTTTTAACCCTTGTAACAAGACGAACACTTTGGTTACCTTTTACAGCAATCAAAGCATTTTTCATTTTTGACCCCTTGTATAATGAATTTTCCCCCTCCTGGACTCCACCCACACTTTCACGAGGGGCACCATTGCTAAATTTGTTCATTAACAACAACCCCCGTAGAAGACAAATCCACTGAGAAATGATGCCCTGCTCTCCACAGTCACAGAATTGCCCCAAAGTTTCTCAAAATCTATCCTGTATCGGTATCAAATGACCAAGATTTTTGAAAATTTTAATTTTTATTTAATATGGAAACCTTTTCAAAACATCAAATATTTCATGTGGGGTTGAAATACAAACTTAAAGGTGCAACGAGAGATTTCAAATAACAGGTGTCCCTAAAAATGTGAAAATTCTGATTTTTGCCCTGATGTAAAGCTTTCCATCAAAAATATCCCCATCTGAAAGGATTAAGTTGAGAAATGTTTCTTTGGAACAAAAATTGTGAAATTTCTAATTTCGTATAGGAGCAAATACAAAATTCAGCTATGTTTTATATTGAAAAAAAAAAGCAAATCAAAATCACCTTTTTTCTCTCTTTTAAGACATTCTGTAGCAAAATACAAGGTAAGAAATCTTTTGAGTGTCTAATCTATATGAAATTACTATTATGACACAATATTTGGGTGCCTCAAAATCTCTCGTTGCACCTTTAAATTAAGCCATTTTAACATGTGTTTCAATGGGAGGATTATTTGGTGGTGTGTGTCCTGTTCATATTCCACTTTTACTCCATGTCTCTAAGAACTATTACATATTATTTAGTTAATTGTGGCTCAGTTTGGATTGCAACGTAAGACAGGAATATGTGTAGTAATAAATTTTGATTAAGACATTTTACTGGATGCTTTTACAAAGAGAAAGTCTAGAATTTCACACGAGACAGAAACAAGATTCTGGGCACTAGTTTGGGCTCATTTTTTCTGGAACCTTTCAAACAAAGATCCATTCCAATTAATTACAAGTTCAAGAATGCAAACATATTCTCTACTTGTCCCTCTCCATGGATTCAAATATACAATGACATCGTGTTCTTATAGTTATCTTACATTGATCATTATTTTGAACACTACAGGCGCATGCGTGTATTTGTATTTGTGCATTTGTATTTGTGTGTATGTGTTTGTGTATGTATGTGTGGTATGCATACGTGTGGTGTGCGTATGTGAGGCATGCGTATGCATGGCGTGCGTATGCATGGCGTGCGTACGCGTGGTGTGCGTACGCGTGGCGTGCGTGTGGCGTACATGCGTGTGGCGTGCGAGCGTGTGGCGTGCGAGCCACACCATTTACGTGTTGTCTTGGCACACAGCGCCGCCCATTGTTAAATTACGGTCAGAGAGTAATTTGAGCCACGCGACCTTGGCAAATCTTCACTGCGCTAGGGAGTTCACAAGTTTTCGACAGTAAAATGCCCCAGTGGCGGTAGACGTTTCATATAGAAGTCCCATTGATGCAAATGAGGTATTGCTATTCATTCCGTCAAGCGCTACTGCACAACGCCATACAGCGCATGGCGGAATCAATTGTAATACCTCATTTGCATCACTGGGACTTCTATATGAAACGTCTACCCAAGTGGCTGACACGTACACAACAACTTGTTAACATATTCGGACCCGGTCAAATAGCGTTGATTTGGATTTTTTGTACACTGGATATTGCGCAAAATACTTGGCCTATCGTAACGATTTACGCACCAAAATATTCCTAACTAAATTATCTAGTTAGCTGACTAGGTTTATATTTGGAAAAAGACGAAAAACGTGAAAAATATGTGAACAATTCTTACCTTATTAGCTGGCTCAATTCTCGATTGCTGCTGTCAAGTCATGCCACACGCCATGCTTACAAAAACTAGTGAGCTAATTGTTATTTTTTGTCAGGAACCCATTTCTAACATCAGATCGACCACCTGATTCGTCGTTTTTGCGATATCCAAGGTACCGCGAAACCGTTTTTTTCATTCCTTGTTCAGCTAATCGCAGAGCCTTTAACACAGCGTCTGACTGCTAGGGAGTCCCATGACGTAGCGCATATCTAAGAACAGCCGGCCAATTAGCGATGCGGAAACGGAATTGGTGGCGCTGTGTCCCAGCAGTACAGGTTCTATGGGAGCGTAAATGGTGTGGAGCGTGTGGCGTGCGAGCATGTGGCGTGTGTGGTGTATGTGCGTGTGGTGTACGTGCATGCATGCGTGTGGTGTGTGTGCATGTGGTGTGTGTACATGTGGGGTATGTGCATGTGTGCATGCCCGTGTGCGCATCGTATTTAATAAACATAAACCTTCGTAATACTTACGCACCGTTTTTCATTTCAGTTTACATACTTCAATGCGATATTGATAAACAAGAAAAAACGGGTGAAGAGGAAGATAAATTACGGTTATCGTTTAAATTAGAAATGGATGAACACTTCAACAATATTGAAGTCAACATAACAAAGAGCACAGTACAGGTCCCCACCAATGTTTATAACCTTGGTGAGTATATGAAGAGTCCATTAGGTAAACACTGAATATAGAAAACATTTAAAAAAATGTTTGGGTTGGTACATTTAGTGCCCCCACTTTGGCCTGAGATCGAACTTAGAATTCAGCACCTTTAACGGAATAAAGCACATACCACATTCACTGTATTCCGTAAAGGCTGCTGAATTCTGAGTCGTGTCAGGCAAAGTGGGGGTCGAGTAAATGTACAACCAAAATGTTGAATTGAAAACCGCCCTGTTGTGTTAGCTTTAAATTGATAAAACCCTAATGTTGATATTCCAATATAACTTCTGAACTTAGGACTTTTAAATTTAAAATGTCTGTTGCCATAACGAGAAAAATATTAGGGTCAGTCGGGCAGATTATTATTTTTTTTTTTAAGATGAACTTCACAATGTGTACTCTAAAATGAATATGTCATGCTACTTTTTAAATTTTTTTTCCATAACATGGCAAAGATGTTTTATTTAAATTGTTGTAGTCGTTTTGTTGTCTTGTCTTAATGTTTTTCATCTTTGTGTTGATTTTTTTTAATTGTAAATTATGGGTCAGGTGAGCGGATTTTAAAAATTTTTATTTTGTGCTAATTTGCATAACATTTTGAGTCATCAGGTTATATTTTACAACTGAAAAGTTGACAAAAAACTAAGAGAACAGCAGTGTTCAAAGATATGAATTCATTTCCATTGATTTACATGTCTTAGTAAGTGTCCGTACGGAGTAATAGTAGTAGTAGTAGTAAAACCAAAGTTTTAAATTCGGTTTTGTCCCCGTGAACGGGGGTGGCCGGATTCACCACAAACTAGCAGCAATCCCTCCTTCTACTTCACCCGATTCAATGCATCCTCTCACCCTCAAACCAATCCTCCTACACTCCTCCTCCACTTGTTTCTTCCAAGTCTTCTTTGGACATCCTCTCCTCCTCAAACCTCCCACCTCAAACTCAAAGGCTGGTATTCTGAAAGGGAGACTAACTTTAGTCCTGGGTTTAAACCAGGGTTAGTCCTACAAGAGGGGACCTTTTTTCCTTTCAAAATACTGTGAAAGTTAAATTTAACGGGTAAGAAAATTCCTCATGGATGGGATGGAACAGCCCATCCATGAGGAATGTTCGCACCCGTTTACAAGTACACTTTTAGAGTATGTTGTAAGAAACAAAGGTCCCTCCTTGTAGGACTAACCCTGGTTTAAACCCAGGTTTAAAGTTAGTCTCCCTTTCAGAATACCAACCAAAAGCCTTCTGCAAACATGCCCATCATCCTTCCTCAGCACGTGCCTGTACCAACATACACTATTCGCCTTCGCCAAATGGTACATCGCTTCTTCCAAACCCAACATCTGCATAAAGTCCTCAGTCCTCATCCTATCCATCAACTTCACACCACACATCGCTCTTATCATTGCTCTCTCTGTCCTCCTCAGAATCCCCATCTCATATTCACTCACTGCAGACACCATGTCCCACTCCCATACAGTATCACTGATCTCACGAAGCTCTTATACACCATACCGTTCATCTTCAAAGGATATCTTTTCCCTTGCAACAACTCCCCACATTTCCTGAACTTCACCCACCCATACCTCACTCTAGCTGTCACAGCCACCTCGCATCCCCCGTCCCCACTAACCCTGTCCCCCAAGTATGTGAACTCCATCACCGATTCCACCTCATCACACAACTTTCCTCCTGTTCCACCATCCCTCCAGCACCCTTCTCGCATCTCCCACACATAAAATCTCTCCATTTCCCGCATTTCTCACACCATACTGAATTTGCTTTCACTCTCTTCCCACACACACCACATGGGTCCATCTTGCTCAACCTCATCTTGCATCAACACTTTTGTCTTCCCAAGGTTTACCTTCAAACCCTTACTCTCAAAAGCCTTCTTCCATTTCCGAAATTTCTCCCTCAGTCCCTCCATTGTCTCGCTCATTAAAACCAAGTCATCAGCATACAATATCATCAAACCCTCTTTTGCACTCTCTGTAACTCAATCACAATTGCAAAACACAATGGCAAAAGCACAGAACCCTGATGCACACCCACCTTCACCTCAAACTCATCAAACAAATCAAATCCCACTCTAACTCTTGTAATGACTAAAGTATCCAATTTTGTTCTTATTAGGTTACTTTTTGGCTTATAACTTGTAGGGTATGTTAGAATACCTATTCTTGTTGCAGACATGCAAAATGTGATTTGTTATATTTTTTGTTGATTTTCTGATTTAGCAAATCACAGATAGTTCCTTTAAGCTATTGCAAATTTCAAATATATCGACTGTTTTGGGTGGATCACTGATACTGTCTATAAATGAAAGAAATAAATGTCTTCTGAATTTGATTGATTGCCATGGTAACCATTAAACATTGGTTTTCAAAAACATCTTCCATATGTTTATTAACTTATTGATATTTCACAAAATAATGTACCATATAAAACATGGAAGGTATATGTATTTTGATTGGTTGTCATAGTAACTACTAATCACTGATATAAATAAAAACTATTCAATTTATCCATCTTTTTGTTTTATTAGCTCCGGATATTTTAAGTGGCATTAACGAGACAGAGTCCCTGGATATTGAATTTATCAAGAATTATGAGAAAGATCCCACGTTGACATGGCAGTACTTTGGCAGCAAATATGGGTTCTTTAGGAACTTCCCAGGTGAGTCTAGAATACTGTTGCATGCTGAGGTCTTAGACAATGTTTCTTCTATCAACATGGCAAAAATCGGCATTTGTCAACCTGTGGCCCCCAGCTTTTTCGACTTTTTCAGCTGTTTCTGTTGCAGGCACATACCAATAAGTGGGGAAGTTTTAAATGTCACCCTCTCATATTTTGACTTAATTCCCAAGGCAGTACATCTTGAATAAAGTGGCAAAATCACTTCTGTAGGGTTCCCACTCTTAATAGGTGAAGTGAGTGCACGCCTGCTAAAATTTGTGTGGATGGAAATAATTTTATTCATTTTTTTTTTGAGTTCCGTAACCTGACCCATCTGACACACTTTTTTCTGACACACTTATGAATTTGGAAACCATAACGAAATAAATCTGTGCTTTATTCCATGAAGGGTTTCCAAATTCATAAGTGTGCCAGAAAAAAAAGTGTGTCAGATGGGTCAGGTTGCAGAAACTCCCTGTTTTTGTATGCATTTTTCATATGGAAATAAGGATTTTAAGATGCACTTTTTGGGGAAAATTACAGTGGCCTACAGGAAATAAATAATCTCAGGTGCATCAAGTTGCATTTTTTAGGGGTAAGAAAACTTGGCCATGATTACATAATACCTCTACTCTGTAACTTGTTCTTCATTTCCTTAAAGGGATTAGCAGCGATATTGTGAGAGAATCGAAAAATGTGGAAATGCATTTGTTTTAACTTATAAATCGGGGATAAGTGTGTACAATTCCATATAACTGCTTTAATGTAGAAACAAACCACCAAATAGTGAAAAAATGTATTTGATGAAACTTGTCATACCGTCTCCCCGCAAATAGACATACAGCGATGACGTCTCAAAATCTACAATAAACAGCTGATTGTGGTTTACACTAGCACAGAATAAAGAAAGATCAATAATGTTTGTGTTTGAGGTCAAACTGTATTGATTATGGTGCACAATATCACGCTTAAAATCTGGGATATTCACCGAGAAAGGTGAATCTCAAGTCGGAATTTAGATACGCACGTATAGAAATTAAGAATCAGATAAAAATACTGCCTTGTCTTTAATACACGGATTTCAAGCCAACCATTTGCAGGTTATGTTTGCATATCCATGCCAGTAACAAAAATACAAAAATATGAATTTTGATGATTTTTTCGATGTTTCTGATTATCAAATCGCTGCTAATCCCTTTAACTATGTGTCTGTACAGAAGTTCTAGTGGTAGCCATAGCGTATATCAAGTCTGTTGAATCTGTCTGACGGTATAAAGAAGGAATGATAAAATAAACATGGCGATGACACCTGAGCTATGCATCAATTTCTAGTTCTGAATAGAAGTAGACAGCGCTGTTATTTCATCATTCTTAGAATTAAAGGCTGACTCAGCGATTTCCCGATGAGGCGCACTCAATTTTCAAACAAATCATGTTTTTTGCATATACATAATGCTTGTCCATATAATAATCACTGTGTGAAATAACTAAGCTCAAATCGAAGTCCTTCATATAAAAAATCCCAACTTTGTTATAAATTTCCGGATCCGGAAATTTGTTATAAATACACAGTATCCTATGGCACTGTTATGCTATTCATAAATGCTTACTGCATGAAAACGAAACATCCGATTCATCTTTAACTTTGGAAATAAGTATTTTAGGTTACTATCTTTATTTCTAGTTGTCTATTTTTAATTTCTACCCCAGAATATTATTTTCAAAATCTCTGAGTCAGCCTTTAATCAATTCCCACCCATTGGAACTCCCCACATTTACATGGTGAACCATTTTTAAAGTAGGCTCTCCCCACGGAGAAAGGGTTCACACTTATGTGCTTCTGATTATGCTCTCATCCGCATTCATGTTAGGAGTTCAGTTCCATAGATAAGCGCAACAAAGTGGTATGTATTTTGATTCTGCATGCCAAGGGTTCTCAGAGCATATTTTAAAATTGCGAAAGTACGGTGTGCTGAGTGTTAATGTATTATTTTTTGCTCATTTATAGATACTTCTCTGCTCCACAAATTGATAATTTTATAAAAATGAAGTCCTTGCAATCATTAATAGACCACATCTTTCAAAGGACATCACAAATAACCTAGATACTGTATAAGTAGAATTTTTCGCGAGGTTTTGCGAATAAATCTACAAACCCGAAAATAAAAACTTGCAAAAAATAATGTACTTCCAAGAATATCTCAGAAATGGTAAACATAAAATATAGTACCAGTATCCTGACTTCATGGAATAGAAATTTTTACAACAACTTGCAACATTTATACCTACTACATAACACTTTGTAATTTTTCCCATAAACAAACTTGAGAAATTGAAAAAAGCAAAGACCATAAAATCTCGCCGTGGCCGGCGAGGCACAAAAAACAAATACCCTGCGATCTCAACCTCAACCTCTTTGAAATCTAATGCATTTTGCCTTTGCGGGGAAATCAGCTAAAGGTCCGGAGAAATGACTGACAAAAAGAGACCGCGGTCTGAGAAGAAAATCAGGGCATGAACAATGGTGTTTACCTGCTGGAATTAAGGGGTTGGAGTGTGGAAAAGATAATATAATAAGAACTTTAAAAAGATATAATAAATTGAAACACAATCTGGGAGATGAGATTTGCTATATTTGGGGACAATTAGTAAGTTTGATGAACATTTCCTGTTAACAAATTTTGGCCGAAATGTTGGCCATTGGCAAATTCGCAAAAATAACTGCACGCAAAAATATTGACTTATACAGTAGTAGAACTCACTGTAACAGCGAAAAAAAAAAAAAAAAAAAAAACACAATTGGATATGCATTGAAAAACGTAAAAATTTCAACATACATAAATATTAATAAATGAAACACTGATAATTGGAAACAGTAAAGTGTTTATCGATCACTGCAAGGGTCATGAAAAAGCGTATCAAATAAAATGATTGCGATAGAGCAATGCCCTTGCAAAGATCGATACAATACATTGAATATTACAAAAGAAATAATTTAGCATCACTTTGGAAATGCAAGCAATTTGGTAGATCATATGAAATAATAAGTAAATTGAAACACAATCTGGGAGATGAGATTTGCTATATTTGGGGACAATTAGTAAGTTTGATGAACATTTCCTGTTAACAAATTTTGGCCGAAATGTTGGCCATTGGCAAATTCGCAAAAATAACGGCACGCAAAAATATTGACTTATACAGTAGTAGAACTCACTGTAACAGCGGCTGCTCAGGATTAGGCCTACAAATATTGTTTGTTTGTTTGCTGTAATGGAGAAAGATATTAGGGTCGGTTGGTAATTTTTGTTTTATTTTAAGGGTTGAACTTCATACTGTTTTACTCTAAAATTAATACAACATGCTACTCTTTTCAATGACAGTGAAGAATGTTTACTTGTTGCAGTTGTGTTGTTGTTTTGTTTTGACGTCTTTTCATCTTTGTATTGGTAAAAGAAATTGTTATTATTTTTTGTTTACAAAATTGTAAATGAAAATGATTGATTGGTTTTCATTGAGTACTCGGTATAATACATTAAATGAAAACACTTAAAATTTTATGAATACAAAATGTAAACATTGAATCTTATATTAAATCATTACACAAGCATAAAAAACATGTAATATTAAAAAATACACTATGCAGCGGAGTTTAAAACATGATATGAGAAAAAAATAACCAGAATGAGTACCGAGAATACCCCAAAAAGCCTTTAAAATCAAAAGTTTAATTCCATTGGGGTCCTTAAAGGTGCAACGAGAGATTTTGAGGCACCCAAATATTATGTCATAATAGTAATTTCATATAGATTAGGCACTCAATAGATTTCTTACCTTGTATTTGGCTACAGAAATGTCTTAAAAGATAGAAAAAAGGCGATTTTGATTTGCTTACATTTCAATATAAAACATAGGCTGAATTTCGTATTTGCTCCTATACGAAATTAGAAATTTCACAATTTTTATACCAATGAAACGTTTCTCAGCTTAATCCTTTCAGCTGGGGATATTTTTGATGGAAAGCTTTCCAATAGTGCAAAAATCAGAATTTTCACATTTTTAAGGACACCTGTTATGTGAAATCTCTCGTTGCACCTTTAAATAAAAAGCTAAAGTCAAGATAACCAAAAATAAAAAAGACATTTATAGATGTTTAAATATCATTAGCATATTTTGTTGGCTTTTGGGTCACCCTTCATGGCCCTGAAGGTGGAAAATAGGAAATTAAAAAACAGAAACTTGGTTTTGAAATTATACACTATATATCACCCCAGCCACTCCATATCACTCTAGAATGCACCCACTTCATACCATTCCAAAATGAATCCACTTTATACCACTTTAGAACGTATCCATTTCATATCAATCTATAATGAATCCTGAATATGCCACTCTAGGTGCATCCAACTTATGCCACACTAGAATAAATGCACTTTCTTTCACTCTCGAATGGACACTAATGGCTAAAATATCTGATTTTGTCCTTACTAGGTTGCTTCTGGTCCTATCATTTGTAGGGTATGTTAGGATACCTATACTTGTTACAGACATGCAAAAATCTAATTTTTGATGAATTTTTCGATTTTCTGATTTAGCAAAAATCATGGTTTGTTATTATGCAGTATGCTTTAAAGGGGGATAACCCGATTAAGTATACAAAGTTTTCATCTTGATATTCATTTCAGGTTCATTTCAGGTTTATTCAACATTGCATTGTAGCCCAAATGGCTAAATTACAGCAACATTTACATCTAAAAACAATTAAAACAGAAAAGATAGCATATTAAAGAAATTACACTAAATTTAACGGAAGTTTAAAACTCTACTCTAAATCTTACATGGAAACAAATGTGCTCGCACAAACCTACATGCCCGACTCCCACACTCATTCATCCCATGCACACACACACACACACCCACACACACACAACTTCCTCCACACAAACCAAATTAGCGCCAAACCACTCACAACCGCCCACACCAACCATCAACACTTTACACACCCTTACACATGGCCCCACGTTAACCATACATATACAATGAGTCAAAATATATACTACATATAAAAAAAAAAAAAAAAAAAACACCCACACACACACCCACACACACACATACACACTCACACACACACACACACAACTTCCTCCACACAATACATTTTGTATACATTTG
>JAMKCH010013808.1:0-79519 GCA_023653785.1 Ophioderma brevispina | reverse complement strand
AGGGGTCAGTTAGCAGGGTCAAGGTCAGGGGTTGCGACCGGGTAAAGGTTAGTGGTTGGGAACGGTCCATGCACATAGGCCCAACATTACGGTATTAAAATGCACGCGCCTTAACAGGGTGCGGCCCGCCCATTAGTACGGGTAAGTGAGGGGTCAGTAGGCAGGGTCAAGGTCAGGGGTTGCGACCGGGTAAAGGTTAGTGGTTGGGACAGATTCATGGAATAGCCCAACATTACGTAAAACAGTTACGCGCCTTAAAAGCGTGCGGTCGCCCTTAGTTACGGTCAAGTTGACGGGGCAGTTCGCCGGGTAAGGGTCAAGGGGTTGCGACCGGGTAAAGGTTTTAGTGGTTGGGACAGATTCATGCAATAGGCCCAACATTACGGTTAAAACAGCACGTGCCTTAACCACGGGCGTGCGGTCGCCCCTTCGTTACCGTCAAAGTGAGGGGTCAGTTAGACGGGGTCAAGGTCAGGGGTTCACTTGCGGGTCAAGGTCAGGGTGTGACCGGTTAGTTTTTAGAGGTCAGGGGTGGGACCGAGTCAATATGGTAGGCCCGAACATGTGCTGTTGGTAGTCTTAGCCAATTCATGCCCCAAGAAATGACCGGTAGATTTATAATAATTGTTGGTAACCTACGGTTTCGCAAAAACCTATTTAGGATGGGGTGTTTTAGGTTTAGATAATGTTTTTAAAGACGTGTCGTATCATGCCTAGGTTCTGACAGCAAACTAGCAACAGTAAGTTCAGGTTAAGATGGGCCATCGTTATGAAGTTGCTCTAAGGAGAGAAAAAGGGGCCGCGACCAAGAACGTTATACTATAGGATGGGGTAGTGCATCCTGGGACATTTAAACATGAAAATAAGTCCAGAGTTAGAAAAAAAAACTAAGCCAAGAGTTCAGAAAAAAAAACTAAGTCCAGAGCGGACCGCTCCTTGGTAAGCGAAAAGTCGACGAGATCTTTTGGTGAAAAAATAACCTAGCCGGACCACGGTAGTAGCGACTTTTCAAAAATAAACTAACTCCAGAGCGGACCGCTTCACTGGTCAGCGGAAAACTCGACCTAGATCTTTTGGTTAAATGTCACCTAGCCGGGCCACGGTATGTAGTTTTCAAATTAACTAAGTCCAGAGCGGACGCTTCCTTGGTCAGCGAAAGTCGCCCTACATCTTTTGGTGAAAAGTCACCTAGCAGGGCCACGGGATGTTGACTTTGCAAAATGAACAAGTACAGAGCGGAACCGCTTCTTGGTCAGGGTAAATCGTTCTAGATTATTAACCCAACTCTTGGGTGAAAAGTCACTTAGCTGGGCCACGGCAGCGAGATTTTTACATTAGCGGACCACTTCAATTCATTGGTCAGCTGAAAAATCACTCTAGATATACTAACGAACCTGGGTGGAATGTCACATAGCCATTTCAAAATGAACTAGTCCAGAGCCGACCGCCTCCTTGGTCAGAGGAAAGTCGCCATAGATCTTTATGTGAAAATGTCACTAGCAGCGGCCACGGCAGTAGACTTCAAAAATGAACTAAGTCCAGAGCGGACGCTTCCTTGGTCAGCGGAAGTCGCCCTAGATCTTTGAGTGAAAAATCACCTAGCCGGACCACGGTTATGTAGACCTTTTCAAATATAAACTAAGTCCAGACGGACGCTTCCTTGGTCAGCGAAAATCGCCCTCCTAGATCTTTTGGGGGAAAAGTCACCTAGCGGGCCAAGGTATGTAGACTTTTCAAAAAAAACTAAACAATACAGGGCGGACACGCTTCCTTGCGTCCAGCGGAAGTCGCCTAGATTTTTGGTGGAAAAGTCACCTGCCGGCCACGGTATGTTACTTTTCAAAATAAATAAATCCAGAGCGGACCGCTTCCTTGGGTCAGGGTAAATCGTTCTAGATTATTAAACCAACTCTTGGGTGAAAAAGTTCACGTACCGGGCCATGGCAGCGAGATTTTTCCAGTAGGCGGACAGCTTCATTGGTCAGCTGAAAAACACTCTAGATCTACTAAGCAACCCTTGGGTGGAAGGTCACATAGGCCATTTTCAAAAAATGAAAAACTAGTCCAGAGCGGACTGTTCCTTCTTCAGCGGAGTCGCCATAGACTTTATGTGATGAAAAAGTCACCTGCCCGGGGCCACGGAATGTATAGAGTTCAAAATATGAACTAAGTCCAGGCGCGGACCGCCTTCCCTTGGTCAGCAGGCGGGAAAGTCCGCACTCCCGAGATCTTTGGTTTGAAAAAGTCACATAGCCCGGCCACGGTATGTAGACTTTTCAAAAAAGTCAGAGCGTTACGCTTCCTGGTCTTCACATGGAAGTGGCCGGTGGACATTAGAGGAGCGGTCGCGCTGAATGTTAGTTCAAAAAACGACTAAGTACCAAAAATTTCTAAGTCAGGGTAGGGGGCGCCCTACTCGAAAACTCTCAATCGTCACGTTCCATCAACGTGGATATTTTTCCTAGTACGGAGTTAGGTACGTAAGGGATAGAGGTCAGGTCATACTGGCCATTTTCTCAAAATTTAATTTGTTGAACATATAATCTGAAACTTGCAGGTTTTGTTTAACACTATACTATGCCATACAAAAGGCAAAGCCTTTAAATACTTTTGTAAAACATTGCCCACAATACATAAATACCGTACAAGAAATGCCCACAACTATAGTATTATAATAAGAAGAAAATGTTTTCCGATCGCGCTGGTGATAAATTTTCTGGACCAAAATTATGGATTTTTTTTGCGACAATAATACCAAGACGTTTGTAAAAATATAAGGTTCTAAATAATTTCAAATCTATACTTAAAGCTGAATATGATTGAATTTGTTGGGCATGTCTTGTTTTGATGTATGAAGCATGTGTGTCTTTTGTTTGGGTTGCTATTGAATAGGTTTAGGGGATGATCACACCTGGCGTTAATGGTGTCTCGATCATCTCCTCAATATATTTTTTTTTTTTAAAATAACAAAATAATAGCTTTATTGTGCAAGTGTTTTTGCTTCTTTGTAAGATTTATGTGCTGATATTGAAATAAAGTTGATTGATTGATCATTGAAGACAAGCTTACTTGGAACCAGCGCCTTCGACTTCCTTATACGAGCGCTTGATATGCGATCGGTACACAATCGTCTCTCCTCACCCTACTTAGCTCTACAAGCTCCGTATATAATTGCTCCAAATTATTTCTCCATATATAATAAGCTCCCAAATTCTAGACGAGAACTATCCTTACTCCCATCTGACTTACCGTCATTTTATCCCTTTATCACACTCTCAAAAATAATAAACATTAATGAATTCCAAACTGCGGCTCTTTATGCATGAGTACATATCTCGAAAAAACTAACTCAAACTGAACAAATATTACTACTCCACGACAAAGATACAAGTTAATAGGTATATACGAGACGACGGTGCTCAATTCAATTTCTCCTCCCAAAACACACTAGAAAAAAAAAAAAAAACGTCAGAAACGCACCGACATTTGGAAAACGAACCTCCAAACATAATTCGATTTGCAACAAGAAAACATATTCAAAAGCACGCCTCAAACAACATTGTATTGACGTATACACACATGTAAGAACTCTCCTCAAGTTGTACTATCATTCCATTCAGCGAATACTTGTTCTCGTTCTCACCTTCTTCCATTAACCGACCCTGCCCCTTCCCCTCATTCTAAGGACCAAAACCGTGCTGGACTCCTCCATTCGTCTCCTACTCCCTTTCCTCTGTATAGTACAAGCCTGCCTCAAAAAAAAATGTGCTCAAGATAAAAGCGCCCATTTTGGCCAATTAAAAATACTTTGGACATAATGCTTTACATCATCTTTCAAAATGTCATTTGTTCTATTCAATGCTTCTTTTAATTCAGAGTGTTTAGTCAAGACGAACGGGTTTAAAATCACAATTTTGCCACTTTTTAGGAAAATTGAAAAGAATGTTTTATCCAAATACCTGCGTACATAAAAGAACAGTCATTTAGGATTATAAATTGGATTATGTAACAATGTTCAGTATGTACTTGTATTGTCTTGGCGGTGTGATTAATAGTGGAAAGCTGCTCATTCATATCAGTAAGTCATATGTTCTTCAGTTAGCAATATTTAATAGGGTTTCAGAATTTCAAAGGATAAAGAGGTTGAATTATTGGATGAACTTCATCTTCGTTAGTAGAAATAGCACAATTTTGCTTTCGTTTGTTAACCAAACAAATCTCGAGATTAAAACAAGGAAATTGAAGAGAAATGGAATTTGAAAGCTAAGACTCTGCCCTTGAAGTTGATGTGAGCACCATGTCACAATAGTATTTTCTTCAATTAGTAATATTCAATAGGGTTTCAGAATTACCAAGGATAAAGAGGTTGAATTATTACATTAACTTCATCTTCGTTAGTAAAAGTGGCACAATTGTGATTTTACCCTTTCGTTGTTAACTAAACATATCTCGAGATTAAAACAAGCAAAATAATTAAACAGAAGAAACGGCATTTGAAAGCTAAGACTGTGGACGATGATGTAAGCATTATTTCATAACACTTTTTTCCTAATTGTCAAAGAAGGCGCTTTCCACTTGTACATTTGTTTAGACAGGCTGTATGTGTCTGCATTTTCTGTTTGCGTTCCTTTCACCTGATTGCCTGATGATAATCATTCATATTATTTAGATTATTATACTCTTAATCACTTCGGTCATTACGGTCCTTCACATTCATTATTGTTCTCGTATAATTATAGTTTGCATTTAGCCGTGCCACTAACTAACCTACTTATATATGTAATAGACCAGTTAACATCCTATGTCACTTCTTTTGTTGCCTGCGAATCCATTCATGCGAATCGTTATGGCCCATAGTATTAACACTCTAACAGATACAATTGCCCAGTGTATAACAGTCAGGCACTGCACTGCATCTACTAATCTAGCATCTATTTTTTAAAACACGTACAATTTATGTTTCATGCACAATAAAACCAAGATGTCATAAAATTTACAGAGAGTAAGTGTTTTTAGATGACATGTTGGACCTTTTCAGAATATATGAAACGTCTACCTTTTTATTTGTACTGTAATTTCATATTTTGTATTTCATTGTTTGATGTGATGATGTGATGAAGAAAATAAATTTGATTGATTGATTGAATTGAGCAGTCAAGACAAAACGACCAGAGAATCTATCATTATAACCATATTCCATTGACTTCCTTTACGATTAATTGACTTCGTTATCTCATCGCCTAAAATAACCTTTAGAATCAGTTGCAGTGCATTTATTATGAACTATTATAGTCGCAGTACCCTTTGCACAGTTCAATATCTTTCATTAGCCAGTGTATTTAGAAATGCACCCCCTGTTTTTTCGGTATGATATATAATACCCACACCGCACAAGCTCAGTTCATGTCAAAACAAGTGCAAGTACAACGGACTGAACTGTGTCCTCGTGGATCAGCATGGTATAGCCAGTGGTAACCCGGCGGGAAGATAATAGAGCAGACTATCATTCTGCACGTCCATAAAATAAACAAATCGTGTAGCTTACTTTAAACGAATCATCTGAGATTTTTATCCAACGTTCTCTTTCTCCCGTGCTCTGTGTTACTGTGTTGTTGATTGAAGATGTTGCTTCACTTAATTGTGATATATGGCTGAACAAATTCTAAATGATGTTTATACATTGATTGCTCGTACGGAAGCTCCATCGGCGTGTTTGGTGGCACATTATTTGCAACGTTTGTAGGTTCAAATGTTAATGAAGGCGGCGCCTCTGAGCAAGGGATACAGAATGAATTTCTGGTGGAGGAAATGAACAACTTGTCAGCGAGGTCCAGGCTTGAAAGTTGACATGATTCCTAATGTACATACCATAATAGGCATTTTCGGGTGACAAAGTTGCTAAATTTTCCCAAAAAGGGGTCTTTTAGGTTTTTTTTTCTATGCATACTGCACTGCATCTACTAATCTAGCATCTAGTTTTTAAAACACGTACAATTTATGTTTCATGCTAATGTTATTATCGCAATAAAACCAAGATGTTATGAAAATTTACAGAGAGCAAGTGTTTTAGATGACATGTTGGACCTTTCAGAATAATGGAGCAGTCAAGACAAGACGACCAGTTGAATCTATCATTATAACCATATCCTATTGACTTCCATTACGATTAATTGACTTCGTTATCTCGTCGCCTAGAAGTAACCTTTAGAATCTGTTGCAGTGCATTTACTATGAACCAATATAGTCGCAGTACCCTTTGCACCGTTCAATATCTTTCATTATAGTCGATGGGACATGTCCTTCTATGCTGTTGTTTTGTAGTCCCCATCTGGGGGCTAAGGGAAAACCAAGTGTAAATTCATAATAAATTATTACGATCACATAACTGTCTGTTGCCGCACATAAAACTGGCACATTTTCTTAAAAATATATAAAATGTCACTTCAATTTCATTTCCCCAATATGAGTGACTAGTGGATACACATAGACTTCAGCAAACAATGGAGTTAAAGATATTCAATCACCGGCCCGGTATGCGGTGTAGAAAAACACTTCAAATTCAATTTCATCTGGGAGTGCAGGACCATTGTTATATTGTCGCGCAGCTGAAGAGATTTCAGCTGTTACGCTCTCCAATTTAGACTGAGTACTTTTCAGGACAAAATACTTAACCTCATTCACGAATAAATAAACATTGAGCTTCTATAGTGCGTGTTCAATTAACTTTGGCCATGTTTTTCATCATTTATTCGAAAGGAAGAAACATGAACAAACATAAGAGAATGTTGCTGGGCAAGCTTTGACCTAACAACTTTGTGCAGAACCAAAATCCGTAACTTATTGCTTAACTTCATTTCTATTCAATTTACCGCGTTTTCAGAAGAAAATTTGGTGTCAACGACCTATATTATAATGTACACTGGTTAGTTATTGTGAGAGAGGACGGGTATTTGTCACTCAACCCGAATCGTGGAGGTGGTAACACCTGGCTATAACAATGGCCCTACATACCCGGCCCATTGTAATATCTTTAGCTCATGGTTTGCTGAAGTCTATACATATCCATTGGTCTCTGATATTGGGAAAAAGAAATTGAGGTGACATTTTATATATTTTTAAGAAAATGTGCCAGTTTTATGTGCGGGAACAGACAGTTATGTGATCGTAATAATTTAGTATGAATTTACACTTGGTTTCCCCTTAGCCCCCAGATGGGGACTACAGAATTTGTTATACAGTTGGTTATTTGGTCCACGTCCCATGGTCTATTAGCCAGTGTATTTAGAAATGCACCCCTGTTTTTTCGGTATGATATATACTACCCAGACCACACAAGCTCAGTTCATGTCAAAACAAGTGCAAGTACAACGGACTGAACTGTGTCCGTGGATCAGCATGGTATAGCCAGTAATAACCCGGCGGGAAGATTAGTAGAGCAGACTATCATTCTGCACGTCCATAAAATAAACAAATCGTGTAACTTACTTTAAACGAATCATCTGAGATTTTTGGCACATTATTTTCAACGTTTGTAGATTCAAATGTTAATGAAGGCGGCGCCTCTGAGCAAGGGATACAGAATGGATCTCTGGCGGAGGAGGGGAAACATAAGAATAGTGCAAAATTGTTGAACAACCTGTCAGGGAGGTCCAGGGTTTGAAAGTTGACATGATTCCTAATTTATATACCAAAATTTTATAGGAAATCGACGCTATGAAGAGGAAAAAAAACAACACGGTTTTTCCGTAACCTGACAAGGTTTCGGAAACATCTTGAAATCAACAACCTATTCAACAATCTATACAGCTTTATTCCGTCCAGGTTATTGAATTCATGAACCTGGTCAGATTACGGAAACACCCAAAAGACCGATAAAAAAACAATAAACATAAAAAACAAAATCAAGACAAAATAACCCTCTCTTGTATTTTATCACAACCCGATAATAATTGAATTTTGCTAAACATTTGTTTCTAATTCTTTACCCCCAAGTTACCCCAATAACTTGTTTGTCCACTTTTAACACGAAATGCCCATATTTTATTTTAATTAATATGGTCTTTATTCTTCAATTAATAGTAAGCAATTTGTTTGATATTTAATTTTTTAGTGGTAACCATACCATTAATTATTGTGATACGAGAAGAAGTTAGAATACATTTCTAATTTCATCATAAACAAATATAAGATTTATTCATCTAAGTACAATATCTTTCATTAGCCAGTGTATTTAGAATTGCTCCCCGTTTTTTTCGGTATGGTATATAATACCCAGACCACACAAGCTCAGTTCATGTCAAAACAGGTGCAAGTACAACGGACTGTGTCCGTGGATCAGCATGGTATAGCCAGTAATAACCCGGCGGGAAGATTAATAGAGCAGACTGTCATTCTGCACGTCCATAAAATAAACAATTCGTGTAACTTACTTTAAACGAATCATCTGAGATTTTTATCCAACGTTCTCTCTCTCTCTCTCTCATTAGTCCAGGCTACAGATTCATCGATTCAACTAATATCAACCTTGTTTTTGATGCTGATTTTGAACCCGATGGATGCCAGACGAGCAACCTTGAGCATTTTTGTAGAAACGCAAAAAATCAAAATGGCCACCAAAATACAAAACATTCATCTCTTGTTCACTCAAAAGTTGTGTTACCGTGTTGTTGAGTGAAGATGTTGCTTCAGTTAATTGTGATATATGGCTTAACAAATTCCAAATGATGTTTATACATTGATTGCTCGTACGAAAGCTCCATCGGCGAGTTTGTTGGCACATTATTTTCAACGTTTGTAGATTCAAATGTTAATGAAGGCGGCGCCTCTGAGCAAGAGATGCAGAATGAATTACTGGTGGAGGAGGGGAAACACAAACATAGTGCAAATTTGTTGAACAACTTGGCAGGGAGGTCCAGGGTTTGAAAGTTGACATGATTCCTAATGTACATACCATAATAGGCATTTTCGGGTGTGAAAGTTGCTAAATTTTCCCAAAAAGGGGTCTTTTAATTTTTTCATGTTTTTCTATGCATACTGCACTGCATCTACTAATCTAGCATCTCATTTTAAAACACGTACAATTTATGTTTCATGCTGATATTACCCCAATAAAACCAAGATGTTATGAACATTTACAGAGAGTGTTTTAGATGACATGTTGGACCTTTCAGAATAATGGAGCAGTCAAGACAAGACGACCAGAGAATCTATCATTATAACCATATCCCATTGACTTCCTTTACGCTTAACCCTCGTCCAATCAAGGGGGGGGGGGGTTACCACCCCCAACGGATGATCCCCTGTCGCACAAAAACGCAAACGAATACAACCTAATGCTTTTATTTAATTGTAAGTCCATCCTTTGCGGTCATTTTAGCGATAAAAAATGGAGGTACCACCTTCAGGGAGGTCAGGGCCTCCCGTCAAATTCGGAAGGTACGGGGGTTGGTTGGCCACCTTCCTATACTTACTGTGTAAAATGCCAAAAAAATGGTACTTTATGTAAGTATGATGCTACTGTAAGCAAATACTGGTATGTTTTCTTATTATTTAGAGTAACACCATGTGTATGCTTACTTGGCACCCATCATTGCCAAATAAATACCAATTTTGCTTGCATGAATGGCAAAAACGGTCAAAAACCCTCGATTTTGGCGATTTGCTTACAAATTTGCGTAAAAATAAGCTCTCAGTTATGACGTCACTATGACGTCATATTGTTTGTACTTGATTTGAAGAAAGGACATATGTAGCTACACACTGATATCAAATAAGATGATGTTTGTCACTTAATAACGAAAAGATCAGGGGGTGGTAACCACCCCCTGACCCCTCCCCCCCTTGGTCGTGAACGTAGTACAAAAACCCTTGGTTGGACGAGGGTTAATTGACTTCGTCGCCTTTAGAATCTGTTGCAGTGCATTTGCGATGAACCAATATAGTCGCAGTACCATTTGTACAGTTCATATCTTTCAATACACTTCTAGTGCATCAGTGTATTGTTGATTATCCATTGTTATTCAGCGCATTATATCTACGAATCAGTCTCCAGTAAGGCAGAGAGCAGAGAGGACAAATTATATAAACCTGCACGCCAAACAAAATATTCTAGATAAACTTGCACGCGAAACAAAAGAATCTTTATCATTTGTGCACTCTGTCTTCTAGTGACTTCAGACAAACCTCTAGAAACACGGAGAATGATTCGTAAATACAATGCTCTGAACAACAATGGATGATCAATATACAACCGATTTACCAACCATGTCCATCGAGGAATGCAATGGTTTTGGGGTGTATAATAATTATAATAGGGCTGTTTTGATATTAGAGTGTATGGGTGCGCATGGCTACAGAGCGCATAGCTCGGTAGCAATGGCGCGTATGTTCAAGGATATTATGTTTGATAGAGATTAGTTTTGCAGGGGAAGTTTCATGAGTTTTGAGTTTATTATGCACAGGTAATTGCAACAGAAGCATGATTGTGATGTGAAATTCATATTTTTTCTTAATTTATCAGATTACTAAGATCTTTGACAAAGGTTTAAGCGATGTTTTTTAATGTCAATGGGACCGAGACTGCCCTAGTAATGCATTTAGCAGTTTCACAAATTACGTTTGGAAATCCCCAATGCCCAAATCGAGCTGCTCGTGTCCTACCCTCCAGTTACGACACCACAGTATGTCTCACATCTGATCGATTCGCGTGAAACAGAGAGACAGCATGCTTGTGCTTGCCGTATTGTAGTTATAACGGTATAAACGAGAGAATAGTTTGGTGTGCACGTGTAAGGTACCAGGTCAAGTGGCAGGTATCAGATATCAGTTTCTCTTCGGGGGCGACCTATATATATAAATCCGACTTATTGTAAATCAAGGTCTTTACCTGACCCTCTGCTAAAGTGCTATGATTTTTTTCCAAAAAGGAACAGTTTTGTCTAAACAGTACAAAATTTACCTTTTTCCCTATGATTCAAAAAAAGACAAGTTTACGATTGACGATTTACGCGGTGGTTTTTTTGCAATTGTATCAATCAATCAACAATATTTATTGTGTTCATCACAAGATACAGAAAAAAATATAGTACGAGTAATAATAATTAGTGATATATTAGTTTACAATTTAATTGAAGTATTTGAGGAAAATAATTATAGACACAGGATACTTTAAATAAATAAATTCATTGAGACAATAACTGAGGGATATTAGGCACCGGGAACCTGCCAACATTCAGATTTCTCCTGCAAAAAAAAATTAAGATTTAACTGACAGTACAAAATACAAAAAATCAGGAAAGAATTGAAACATAGTACAAAAAGAGATAATGCCTATTAAAAAGGGGGGTTGGCATGAGGTATGGTATCTTGAAGTAACATACTATTATTTTATGAGATAACCATTGCTGGTACCAGTGGTGAACGAGGTCACGCTAACGCAGGGCGTGGGGGTTGCAGTGGCCTCTTCAAGATACATATAACAAAACAACTATGTAAAACAGTGAATCTGGGAAAGGGAAATACACCAAAACACAACATACGAACAGGACGTTCACAAAAATAACAATAACACAATCGACATTGGATAAAAAAAACATAGATAATGACTATGAAAAAAAATTAAGAATGGATAACAGCACTATAGGAACTGATAAGATGGTTTTTTTTTTTACAAATTTTAACTATTTGACTAGCTCAGAATATTTAAAATGGGATGGTAAGGTAGACCAAAGAAAGGGACCTTGAATTGTAGGGATACGTACGATTTTACCGGAACGGTACCCCGAAGCAAATAATAAACCAACAATGCCGTGGCGTCATCAAATCTTTATTTTTCCAAAAATTGGCTGGTTATTCCAATTAAAAAATTCCTTTTTAAGATTCAACATCTGTATAGTTCTTTATAATTAATATTCAATGTCCTCCGCATGAATGTGAAAGATGGGTCCAAAGTCTACAAAATGAAAACATAGTCAGCAGGCTAATACCCTTACAGTGGGACTGAATGAGCAGACGGATCCCGTGTTAGTTTTAGGAGGCTTACAGCCACTTGCGCGCGGCTGCCGGGGGTATGCGTTCAGCATCGTTAAGGGTGGTGAAAATAGTTATCTAATGTGTGAAAATGGCGTCTTGAGTGATTCTTTTCATTCCCCCAGTTCACCGGACTCTATAGGCCTATATTTTAATTCAAATGAAAAATTAACTATGGACGTTGACAAGTAAGTTTTCTGATCAAATTAAAAACCCGACTTTTACAATGGAATTGAAAAATCGTACCTATAACTGAAAAACATATTTCTTTTAAAGAAATTTAAACCAAACATATCTAATTTATCAACCTGAAAAATTAGGGTGGTATTCTCTATGAAAACGTAGATTTTCAAAAAAACTTAGTGTATAAGTCATAATCTGTTGTTTTTTTCGAAAACGTGATCATTTGATTAAAACTGATAAATGATTGACTGTTGAAACCCATGTTTCTCAAAAATCATTTCCAACACTTGTTTTCAAGTAAAAACCTCAGTTTTTCAAAAACTAAGTTTAGTGAATTGACAAAATGAGTTTGTGTCCATAACCGTTTGTCAATTAAAAGTTCTCAACTTGGATATGAACACAGGTTTGGGCCTCTCCTTGTTGAAATCAATAGTTTGTGAGTTATAATTACAAGGTTTGAACTGACATTTTGGTGATGATTAGAAATATAAGCGTTAAAAATTTTGAAAAATTAAAAGCTATATACCATGTAAAGATGCAAATATAATTTCAAAAATCTAGGAATAACTCAAAATGCCATTTAGAACCTTGCAATTCTGAGATCAAAATGATCATTGATAAACTCAGATTATAAACCTGAAGAACAGGGTTTTCTGTATAAAAAACAGAACATTTGAAAACAAAGTTTTCTGTTAAAATACTAAGATCCTCTAAAAAATATTTAACAAAAAGTGCGACGAAAAATAGTGTAACGAAGTATAAGGATTTGGCCTGCCATACAAGGCATAACTACACACACTGGCCAGAAGTATTGCAACATGCAGAAAAACAATTTATATTCAAAAATTGATTTAAAATTGCACCAGGAGTTCTTGACTACACATTACGATTTTCGATTACGATTTTCAGACAGATGCGGTTTCCCAGAATCAAATATGCGAATAACGTTTGATTTGCTTGTCATGTTCCCTAAATATGGCGGGTTAAAGAGGCTAGCTAATGATATCTTGCCGATTGTACCCAGAAGGAATACAGGCACAGGAACGTCAAAATGGTTGCAAAATAATCACTAAATGGATTATATGGATTTGTCAGTCTACTGTAAATTTTTAGGGTAACAATCGGAGTTGTTGTATGGACCGGAAATGAGATAATGTCAATAGAAAACGGGAGCACGTCCAGGGCCGTTGGACTCGGGAAGTTTAATGACGAGAAAGCGGTCACATGATAACTTGAAAACAACTTTTAATCGCACCGTTGACATTTTTGCTCTTTGTCATGCACTGTGAACACGTAATTAGACATGATTTATGTAAACCACGTGATTTATCAGACGAGTAGCATTTTGATGTCTCCAATTTTTCACACATTTTTCTAAGACCATCGTCTTCCATTGACTTTATCTCATTTCCCGTTTTAAAACCACTCCATTTTTTTCCTGCAAACATTTAAATAAACCCTAACGAACCCGAACAATTCATTAAGCGACTATTTTGAAGCCATTTCTTTTGTTTCTGTGTCTGTATTCCTTCTGGAGTGCAAACGACAAGTTATCGTTCGCAGTTCCTGTAATTCGGCATATTTATGGAACATGACAATCAAATCAAACAAGTTTTCACCCTCTTGGATTCTGGGGAATAACATCTGTATGAAAACCATAACTTTGACATTTAATACGTAAGATGTGGTCAAGAATACATGGTATAATTTGAAATCAATTTGTGATTACGAATTTCGTTTTTTGCATGTTGCAATACTTTTGGCCAGTGTGTGTACCTACTGCTCCAACGTAGAAACCCGCACCCATTGAATGTGTCATCAGCTTTGGTCATTACAAACCCTCAAACACACAATGACACGTGGGATAGCATAGTAGAATGGATATTTTTGTTGACATTTTACTGTTTTCTTTCATTTGACAGGAGTTCCACTACTCAAATTCAAAGACTAATTACTGGAAAATACTTACATAACATGATCAGGCCTCTTAATTGAGAGGGAGTCCCTCATGCACGCCGTGATAGCTTTGTCACTAACCCTCAATAATGGGCGTGATGGGCAGTGCAGTACATTATCATATTTACAATAAACGGGATGAATTTAGTATTCTGACACCACATCCTTCAACATGTAGTGTATTCCGTTGAAGCTGCCGAATTCATTGGGTTGCGGTACAATACAAATATTTTTTCCAACAAACTTAAAGGTGATCCTCATTGCTCGGACGGCATATATTAAGCTATATACCAATTAAAAGCTTATGACTTCAGGATGCCAAAAATATCTTTTCCCCAAAAAATAATCGTATAATATAGCCGCTATAAGCCAAAAACTAACCCTATATTTCGTTGCGATTTTACGCCCCAAAACACGCTTAAGCTTTCCTTCTCTGACCTTGGCAAATTCGTGTGACGTAGGCGATTGCACAAGTCTTGTTGCGCAATGCATCTTCCAATGGAAAGGAACCCCAAATCGCTCATCTACTCCTGTTTTGAATTTCGCCAATAAAGCGATAAATGTTGGTTGACTAGGTTCCTTGATCTCTGTAGATTGGTAATTATAATTCCCGGCTTCATAAGTGTGCAAAAAATGTGAAAAAATCGCTTGAATTCTCATCGCTTACGATGAAGCGTGAGTAGCCAAGCAGAGCTCAGAGGCCAGCTGTGTTTACACGCAAGTGTGAGATTTTGACCACCACTCATGCTCCTGGAGCATGGAAAATAAACAGCTGCCCTTTGAGGTTAGTGAGGGTTATTGAACTTTTTTTGATAAATCACTGTTGGCTTTGCTATTGGGTTTCCGCTAAAGTCTTGGCTCATCGAGCGTAACGTGGCGGTAATTACGTTAAATACCGGCAATTTGTTTACCATAACACAAATTGCAGCAATACTGTGAAGCAAGGAATTCAGTATGTATAAAATGCCGACTGAACCGCATTTCTCTGTGGGATTAGAGCCATCAAATCTACCGGATACTTCAACAGAAGTACCGGTATTGCTCATTTAGTTGAGCAAATTTTTAGAGAAAACAATGGTTAAGTCTTCCGAAAGCGCAAAGAAGCGAGCGTACGAGAGAATGGGATTTTGTTTACATGCATAGACGATTACACATTCGGTGACGTCACCACCTCACAGCGCCGAAGTCAAAATATTGAATTTCGCTGGAGTGGTGTTGCTTGAAAGACGCTTTCATTTTGGCTCTGTAACCAAATCGTGAGTAGCATAAATATGACACCGTTACATATAAAATCGCGATAAAAATAAGCTTCCATTGTTAATTATAGCTAAAATGCCGTCCGAGCAATGTAGGACACCTTTAACAGGACCATGTGGACATGTGTGTCGTGCTATTCAAGACAATGTCTTCCATGGGTGACAGTATGAACCCGTGGATCCATGTCGTAAAGGCCACATAGTACTATTAGCCTAATCATTTGAAAAGAATTGGATCACAGTAACCTTTAAGTGGAGATCCAACTTCATACTATCCCCTAAGAGCAATATTGTTATTGTCAGTGCCACCTATGTGTAATATCCACAAGAATACTACATGTAAGCTGAAAATCGAACTCGTCAAAAACCATGAGCTTTAAAACAAGCTATGGGACCTAATTATCAAAACAGACAAATAATCAGACAACTGGGGAATCGATCGATACAGTTGGATTGAGCAAGAAGGCGAGGTTTGATGACCGGTGTTTTATTTCGTGAAGTTCTTATTTATTTTTTCTACGGTTGCATTTTCTTAATTTTAACACATGTACAATATTATTACTTTATATTTTGAAACTGATGCCACGCAAGGTCGCCGGCACTCGACAACAGGGTTAACCAAAACTGATGCCCAGACCCATACTCTAACATAATGCACTTAGCTACGTCAAAATATGCCTTACTCGCCAGTGTATTTAGGGAAATGCACTCCCTGTGTTTTTTTCGGTATATTATGAATATTACTGGACCACGCAAGCTCACATGTCAAAACAAGCGCAAGTACAACGAACTAAAACTGTGTCCTCGTGGATCAGAATGGTTATTAGCCAGTAAAAACCTCGAGAAGCTTTATTGAGCCAGACTATCATTTCGCATGGACAAAAATAAACATAGTGTAACTACTTTTTTTTAAACGAACATCTGGATTTTATCCAGTGTTTCCCTTCTCTCTCACGTGCTCTGTGTTACTGGGTTGTTGAGTGAAAATTTTTGCTTCAGATTAATTTGATATGGCTTAACAAATTCCAAATGATATGTATACATTGGTTGCTCTACGGAAAGCTCCATTGAGCTGTTGGTGGCATATTATTTTCAACGTTTGTAGATTCAAATGTAATGTGCGGCGCCAGGACTTTTTCTGAGGGAGGGGTGCAGAATGAATTTCTGGTGGAGGAGGGCAAAGAAAAAACATAAAAAGAGTGCAAAATTATGAACAAATGGAGTGAGGTCCAGGGCTTGAAAGGTGACCCATTGATCCTAATTTAGCATACCATAATTTTGTAGGAAAGACGCTATGAGAGGGAAAACATAACGGCGTTTCCGTAACCTGGTCAGGTTACGGAAAACACAAAAAAGAATAACTAGATAGAGAAAACAATAAACATCAAAAACAAAATCAGACAAAATAAACCCTCGCTTGTATTTTATCACAACCCGATAATAATGAATTTGGTAAACATTTGTTTCTCAATCTTGTACCCTCAAGTTACCCCAATAATTGTTTGTCACTTTTAACACGAAAAGCCCACTATTTTATTTATTAATACAGTCTTATTCTTCAATTTATAGTAAGCACTTTGTTTAATACTTAATTTGTTAGTTGGTAACCATACCATTCAATATTGTGATACGAGGATAAGCTACAATACACTATATTTTCATCACAACAAATAAAAGATTTATCATCTGGTTTTATTATTTTATGTTGCTTATTTTAATCTTTATATATTCAGGTGCTATTACAATCGTCTTTGTACTGTAAAAGTGACTGCTGCTTTGACTTGTTCATTTTTGTACTCCCAGGATATTGATTTTGGTTTTGTATCCACTACATGGCATATGATGGCATTGTACCGGCATTTTACACTTTATGCTGCAGGTGTTGAGTGCGTTTCTTTCGCTATCAGCTGTCTCCATTTACCCCACTGTATTCACAACGCAAGCCGGGGAGCATAATAGTGTGGGTGGTGTGTATTCCCGTAGGATTTTCATGCTAAAAATGATTTGTTGCTGTTGGGTTTGCAATAAGACATAAACTGTCAGAAATGATGGGGTGCAAATTTTCGGACTGATGCCACCTCCTTCTTCAAGGGGGGGAAGGAAATGTTAGTACAGGAAAAATTTAAAATCGAGTCAAATTGTGTTTAATTACACTAACGGGGTTCGTTCCCTTCATAAGGGTTACAAAAATATCTTATTTGCCTAGGTTTCAACCTAGTTAAGCGGGAAAAAAATGAGTGAAGGGCTTTTAACTTGAATGGGACGGCATTACAGGAGAGCTATGTGATTCATTTGTTCGTAGCCAATCAAATACATCAAGCCGGAGCTCTATCCAAAAGTATATTTAACAATTCATTATTGCTTCGCGCCCCGAAGCTGTAAGATGATGAGTTGAAAAGCCTCATGGTATCTCCGAGCATTGAGAACGAGCCTGTTGACACGATATATTTGAGATGTTTTCAGACATATAAATTGTTTTTTTTCTAGCACACTGCTCGATATGTAAACGATAATAATCGGTAATTGATCAATAAGTATTAAAAAGATTCATACTACTAATTTTGATAACGATACATAATAATACTACACATTTAGATATGAACGAGGATTTGGACATCATTTCCTGAATGGTGGGCTATATCTCAAAATCGTTATGGCAGGGGGGGGGGTGGGCCGTTATTTCGATTAGTAAGGGCTGAGACGACCGGGCAACACCAAAACACATCTCTCCTGAGCTTTTGCGCATGCGTTGTACACAAGTGCCAGATCCCGGCTTTTTGGTGTTTTTTTTTTTGGGGGGGGAAATGGTTTTGATATCGTGCAGCCCCGTTGAAGGCCCCGTGAGAATACAGTCTCTGTTGAAGTGCCACACTGGTTATATTAAGTTACTTAAATTTAAAAGTTTTTCAAAACCAAAATTACTCCCAATTCCCACAAATAGTACAGGGCCAGTTGCGCCACGTATTAGAAAACATAATTAAATGGCAGAGATGCCTTGGACAGCAGATCATGCCGTGTTACGAATGTATTTATCATGGCACGGCTAAGGCAGACTACCATTGTCACTGACTGGAGTCTTGTACACACACACGCCTGCCACGCATTGCAACTCAATGACATGTGTTGCGAAATGGGAAAATTTCACACTTTGGAATTACATACATGTATACTAAAAATTACATTGCCCGTGTCTCCTACAAACGCAAAACAACAGGATATCGTAGCGGATTGAGAAGTGAAGCAACCCCTCCCGCGCTAGCCTTCAGTCAAGCTTCCACACCACACCAAACAAACACACACACACACACACACCACAACACACACACACACAACACACACACACACACACACACACCAATAATCGCCGCGGTCAGCTATATTTACTATTCATTTAGGCCAAGTATACGAGATTTTACAAGTTTTCTGATGTAGATTAAACATTGCTTTGGGAGGCTGTGGCCGGGAACGGGGTGTTGAAGGGGGGTGAACCTTTGAACTCGAATTCCCAGTTAACATACCATGCCCCACGCATGCACGACACCGTAACACCGTGCATGAACTCGATCCACAAAACAGCTGTGTCTTCAAATTGGGAAATTACAATCTCTGATACAGCTGAAAAAAACGATACGTATGCTCGTACTTGTGATGTGTGCGATGTGTTGTAACCATGAAGTAGAAGCGAGATCGGTATGGCAACGGCTAAATTTTAAATTGCTTGTCAGTAAGAGGGATTTTTAGAAAACGCGCGCGAAATTCAAAATATCCGGGTTTTTTTTTTACTAAAAATCTAGTTGGTGCTCCCTGGTGAGCGCCAGATCAAAATCCTCCTTAAATTTAATTCTTCTTTCTCTGTGCTAATTTTAAGCACGGGGGCGAGATCTGGTTTTAAAAGAAAAATGAGTGCACGTCCCAAAAAACGAAAAACTTTTAGCGGATATTTCCTCTATGTTTCTACAGGCACCAAAATAACCCTTCCCCAACTTTAGATGCATTTTACACTTTGGTGTCCTGCCCCCCTGGTCTATGGGCTCAGACGATTGCGGCGGGCCAAGACTCATTTAATATAGCAACTAACCAAAACGACCAAACAGCAATAACATGAGCAATACCAGTCACAATATAAAGCACACACCGAGTTAGGTGCTTTGAGTGTCCTGTCTAGCCCCGTCCGTTATTCATAAATATAAACAAAAATCAGAAATAACTAGTTCTGCCTGCCAACTCGATGGTATAGTGATGAGCCATACATCACAGACTGCGGATCACATTCTCAATGTGTGTCCTACCTTTCGTCCACCGGTGGAATATAACTTTCAAACCCAAACCAATCAAAGGAGGTGGCTCCAACGCTTACAACCTGTTTACAACTGCTGCCTCATACGCAAAAGGAAGATTCAAAGAAGGCTTGGGATATGTAAATCTACGAGGTTGGAAGAATCGATGCCAAAAAGTTATCGAACACCCACGGATGGTGCCAGGTCCTGAACAGATGTTTATTACAATGTTAGTTTACAAACCTTTTAAAATGAATTTTGAAAGTGTGAATGGTTTAAAGAGTTTAGAAAACTAGTGTGTAATCATGTTGTTGTTGCTAGGGAACTATTACACGCTCACCCTATATTTGTCCAGTTATCGGGGGGTGTTGGGTGTGCCTCACTAAAAATTTAATAACCCTTACGGTGGGGATGGTTTTGGAATATGAAACATCATTTGTCCTTACATATCAAAAAAATCAAGCGTTTTTCGTCAAGTTTCGCTTTTATGTGTTTAAACATGGCATCTAAAATTGGGATTCTTGGCCGCCACGACGCGCCGAGCCGCTATGCTTTATCAGAAAATGCAGTTTCACCCAGTGGTATTGGACACCAAGCTAGTAGCGTGGTTGCGGCATCCAGTCGTACGGTAATCATACAATAGGCTCTTTTGAGGCGCAGCAGCCAACCTGAAAAGAAGCCTATTGTATGAGTACCGTACGAGGGAGCCGCAACATCGCTAATACACGAGTTCACATTGGTGGGTCACACCAAAGTGGCTAATTTGTCTTGTATGCCCATGCATTATTGCACGCGCAAAAAACGCCAATCAAAGCAACCTCCACGAATCAAAAATTGTCCGTGACATGCTTTTGGAGGCCCCAATTCGTGAATGGTTCTTGCCATAAAAGTTTCAGAGTCAAAAGTCAATCTTCACCTGGACCCAGTTTTTTTGTCGCTTGCCAATAAAAATCAATGATTTGTTGGGTCCAATGAGAATAACAATTTTCTTTTATGATTTTTTTTCGAAAACGTATATTTTTGGAAATAATTAAAAACTGGTCATCTAAGTTAATTGAACAGACAGTAAATGAGCTAAGTACTATAATGTAGCTTGGTAGTTTCCAAGCTATTGGTCAACTTTGCAAGATTGCAAAAATAGGTAGTTCCCAGGATGTTATTATATTAAGGGATTGCAAAGCATATGATGCCATTTATGTGAGATCCATTGGATAGTGTTAGGTTATGCTTATGCATGGTGATGTTGTAATGGCTGTTTATATGAGAAAACCAGTTGTGGAAATATAATACAAGGGATTCAAGGTTCAAAAATTGTCAGCAGCCATAGTCACGCAAGTAGGTAGATTATCGCTAGTTTTGATCCCCCGCAATGTTAGGGGTTAGGTTCAATTTTTAAGTCCCCCCCCAAAAAAAAAATCTGCGTACGGCCCTATGTACAATGTATTAGCCGCAATGAGATGAGACTCAAAAAAAAAAAAAAAAAAAAAACCTAAAATCATGAGTCGGCCGTTGTAGCCACGGGACAATATACGTTCACCTAAAAGGGAGTAACAATTTTTTCATTGTACCTAATTTGGAGAAGATTTACACTGCCCTGTTTAGCTCCCAAATGCCTGCTCAAACCTTCTGCAACATGTGAAAATCTGCATTGGCCCATTTGTACAAGAATATATTGACTGGACAATGCTCGAAATCAAACGAGTCTATTATAATAATTTTCTAATACTTCTCTCGGGTTGTATAATTTAATTGATCTCGTGTACATGCATTGAATTGCATTTGAATTGAGTTTCGCTTCGTTATGGATTTTCTGCTAGAATTATACAGGTCATAGGTCATATTCTTCTAATACATACTTATTACGGCCCGCTTGAACAGCACTATAGACTGAACTACATTAGCGCTCGTTTCACTGGTATCCCACATAAATATAGATCCCTGTCGTCTAGTGGTAATCTCACGCCTAAATAGCTAGAGGACCGATATAGAAGTAATATAGTCTGCCGTACTCAAGTCCGGCTACAATGGTAAAGCATTTAAGGGCGTTCGATTCAGTTGACTCTTCAACCAACATTAGTTGCACGCTTTATTCCGTTGTGTTAATGCAGCCCGGACTGTGCTCCCGGCACAAGACTATAATTACTTTCACATGAGGTTCGAAAAGTTGGAAACTTATAGACAACATTGGGTCAAATGAACAAAGTGGGACAAAGCTGTAACTTGTCCACGGGTGAGTGGGACGAGAGGAGCTGGGACCCAGGTTAAACATCATCGTTTACCCCTCACTACAGAAAAGGTTTGACACCTTTGGTATTTAGTTCTGGACCTGGCGAGGAATCCCAGCTAATATGGCTAATTGACACGGATGAATTAGTTCACAACGTAGCACCTCAGGAGATTTAAAGCCCATAATAAGTCTGATGCCTTCTGAGTCAATTGGTATATACCAATATGCATGAATGGGTTGGTCCTAAAGCTACTCGACGGCCCAACCCTGATATTGACAAAAAACAAGCATGCATGGACAACTTGTTAGACGCAAAAATGCTGTATCATTAGCACAGTTAATGTCCAGGACAATTTCAACAAAAGCCAAGAAAGAGAACTCGTACATGAAGCACAACTGTAGATATCGATTATCTGCATACAAGACACCGAATGTGCACAGTGACCTTACTATAGGAGAATATCCATGGATCTGCACTTATTACAGCCTGCAGGAAGACAAGAGAAAATGCAGCCTACAGGCAGGAGGGTGTGGGTTTCTTTTATCACCCAAGGCTCTCAAGTCATGTGCCAACCTTTGTCAATTTAATGAGCGCATTTGAAGCTTACAACTGAGGGCAATCCTGAAACAACAGTTGTCATTTGATGTTACAGCCCCCACAACGAATATCCAGAAGAAACTGTCTCTCATTTTACCATGAACTTTCACTGCCACAGTACAGTTCCAGCCCATTATCTTCTGCTACAGCCTGGAGATTACAAACGGCTAAGCTGGGCCTGACGACGCGATGTTCACTTGCAACAACGAGTCGAACAGAAATGGAATGTACATGAAGGACGTCACTGGAACATTTAACCTTGTTGCCACTAATACAAATTTCCAAAATCATTCAGGTAGGACGTGGACACACGGGACGCTCCAAATGGAGGAACTGTCCACGGACTATATTCTGGTCAGAAGAAAGAAGTGCGATTAAACAGCATTAAGAACTCAAGGGCTAAACACCTTTTTTGAAGCTGTTAAAGTCTGATCAAAAGTCTCTTGCAGGAGCCTGATAAGGTATCGTCAGAGTAAACCACCTCCAAGAGATCCATGATGAAACAATAGACTGAGGAAGTCCGGGGGGTACAAAGCTTGTGAGCCAGTCAGTATAATGTTAGCGGTAATAACAGGTATTCAACACTTTGTTGAACGCTGAAGACAAGAACTCCAGCGCAGTATATAAGTCCTCACTTCAGCCAACAAAGAAGAAATGGCATGGAGATGCTTCTAGAAGAAAGAAGAAGAATACTGCCTGCCTCAAAACGAAAAGTCGCAAAGCCAGAGAAAATGAAGTCTGCAGCCAAGAAGCACCGTACTAAATCCACAGAAGCTCCAGCAGAACCTTGATGTGCTAAGCTGCACTTGATGACGCTACAAATGTGGTGCTTGAGGAGCATGTTAATCCAAGGCTGAAGCACTGACGCCCCTACATCTGAAAACAAGGCATGCTGCGGCCTGGGAGGCCTTGAGGGAGCTGTACCGAATAAAAAAGGCTACCCCAACCTATAAGAATCAAAGGTGATCGAAACAACTGAAGTGCGCCTTGACACATGGTTTCAGCAATTTAGTTCTCTACTTGGAAGCCATTAGAATAACACTAACCTTGATGAACCTTTCTTTCAATCACAAGATAGCAGGATCACCATTCCCATCCAGGATGGACTTTCCACTATGGAGGAAGCTTCAGATCTGCCGAAAAACTGAAAGAACACCAAGACACTGGTCCCGACAACATTCTGCAGTAGTCTGGAAGAATCCACTATTACATGATAAACTGGATTAGAATTCTGTGGTAATAAACACACATGGGAAACAAACAGCTGCCTTTCAACACATTCATCATTCCTTACCAAAGAAAGAAAGGCGACCTCAACAACCCCAAAACTACAGAGGAATACTACGTCACCAATGGCCTCTAGATCTACAACTCCATGCTGCTCAACAGATCAATCCTCACATAGATACATTCTCAGACGGAACACAGAACGGTTTCGAAAGGCAGATCAACAACTCCTCAGATACTTGCCCTCAGAAGGATCATAGAAGAGTGAGAATTTACAAGAGAAAAGCTTCAATTGTGTTCGGTAGATTTTTCCAAGGCTTTTGACAGTTTAACAGGGATGTAATGCGCATATTCTCGCAACTACGGTGTCCCAGAGGAGACTGTCAAGGCAATTGCCATTCATGTCTGATAACCCAATAGCTTTGTGCGGACCATGGATGGGCCCACAAAGGAGTTCCTAACAACTACTGGAATCCGCCAAGGATGGAGATACTCTTGCTCCCTATCCTTTGTAGTCGTGGTTGAATGACATCCTCAGAAAGAGTCTTGAAATCATGAACGGCCAAGGGACTCACCATCAAACCCAGCGTTCCAGGGACGTCACACGGGTCAGCATCTCACAGACCTTGACTACGAAGATGATCTAGCTCTAACAGCTGATCGGATATGTGGTGCACAAGATCTACTAACATCACTTGAGAATGCTGCAGACAAAGGTCGGCCTACATCTAATGCAAGAGACTGAATATAGACTGTCAATGACGAAGACGATCATCAACCTATCTGAACAGCAGATGGTAGCCAACTAAAAGAGGTCAAGGACTTCAAGTATCTAGGGGCCTATGTGCCGACAGCAAGAAAAGACTTTCCTGTCACGAAAGGGACAAGCTTGAATGCCCTGACATATACTACACCACTTATGGCAATTTGGTCATCTCTCAAATTCAACCAAGCTGAAATTTCTTTAGAGCCTGTGTATAGAGAGTTCCTGTTATATGGATCTGAGACGTTGACCATGAAGAAAGAGCTACAGGATAGACTGGATGGCACCTACACCAAGCTTTTTATTCGAGACAAAAAACATAGCCCTGGCGCGAGCACCAGGTAGACCAAAGCACAGATATATGGAGATAGATATTAGCCCCCCCCCCACTCGAATTTCATCTTCTGTTGCCCAACGCCGTGCCCGATTTGACCGGTACACTGTCATCGTGCGATTGACAAAGTAGTCTCAGACGTCACATGGTGGAAGTTACCATGCCAAAACAGGGGTCGTCGCCCCTTTTAATACATTGACGGATTGCTCGAGACCTCCAGCAGCGATCCATCTGACATCCCAAACCTAATAATGAAAAAAACAGGGACATTTGGCGCCTACATGGTGAAAACAGCATATGCGGGCGGCGTGAGATAGATAGAATGGACCCTGTACATTCATGCTTGGTAGGTTAGATACTATCAAAATTGTGTGTTATTCACTTTTCCAATAGGGGGCAATTTAAGTTTGTTAAAACAGCGGTCAAATTTTTAAAATGCTCCAATCATGTTGAAATGTATTGCCAGATGGACGTCTAGTCATAAGGAGATCCAAAAAATGTATAGTGTGTCCATCTATGACCATTGGTGGGGAGTTATAGGGTTAAAAAATGGCTAAAATCGTAAAAGGTCAATTCTATTTGTACAGGGGTCAAACTCCGAAGTGCTCCAATTTTGGTAATATGAAAGAAGTTGTTATCTAGTTAAGTGTCAAAATAAAAAGTTTGTACCATCTGCACAATGCATGGTACCATGTTATGGGACAAAAATAGGTCATAGGACAACATAATCCAATTGTGTTGACCTTCTTTGACCATCTCCGTAAGTAAACATTTAACATAATCAAAACTATACTTTTGAGGAGTCCTTCTTACCTCAGGCATTAATGCAAAGTATTTAAAAATAATCAGAGTAACTTTTAATGTTGACCCTGTACCAATGAGATTGACCTTTTTTACCCATTTTTAGCATTTTTACCCTATAACTCCAAAACCAATGGCGTAGGTGGTACAACCTATACATGTTGGGAATCCTTATGATTAGATGGGCATATGGGATACATTTCAAACAGATTGGGGACATTTTAAAATTGAACCTTGTTAAACTTAAATTTCCCCTATTGAAAAAGTGATACAACAGTGTGGAGTAATACACTACCTAGCAGTGATGCAGAGGGTCCATACTAACTACCAATTGTGTCAAACCTTTATCAGTGGGAGGTAAACGAACTCCTTTAATAAGGCCCCTTAGGATATCGCTCTCCTCTAGTAGCACCAAAAATGGCACAATTTTTCAACATTTAAATTCATTCATGTACGATTTCTTAGTATTATTTTATCGATGTATTGATAGTGTCAAATCAAGGGCGTTTCCCTCCCTATTTTATGCTGTTCAACAAGAATGTGTCGCAAAATCGCATTGTTTGGCGATTTGAAACACTCAAATCGTCACTAACTCTAGAAAATACAAACCCTTCAAACTTTCAAACCCTTCAAAACTTTGATATACTTATCAAGGGATTCTTTCTCTTACCACCGCTTGAACAAGATTAAGGCCATAACATGCAACATTAATGTAGAGCCTTTAATTTCCGTAAGCGGGGTGGTTATGTTTTTAAGGGGGGTGAAAATTAGTACAGGGGTAAATTGAAAATGGTGAATGTTTTTTAATTTCCCCTATATTCAGGGGATCTAATCCCCAACTGCCGATGGTTCTAAAGAAACGATCCAAGCTCTGGAGCCGTTGGCTAGATAATTTGGAGAACGAGCGTACCATTCACACAGTTAAATTAAATAAAAAAAATAATGACCAGCTGAGGTTTCTCAATAGTATTAAGTATGAGGAATTCAGCCTGTGTACTGAAATCAGGTTTTAACAATCCTTTTCAGCTTATAATGCGAATTAAAATTTTAAATGTTTTATTGTTAATTGCAAATTTGATTATCTGTATTCTGTCAGCAAAGGCCTGCCCACCTGCAGCCAAATTTTTAAATGGTTTTATTTTTAATTACAAATTTGAGATATTGATATTATGTCAGAAAGGCATGAATGCCCACCTGCCAGCCAATCGCCTTTGTATTTTTGTATTGATGAATATCAGGTTTTGACATCAAACTTCTTGATTCATTCATCTTAAGTGCATAAGGTGGGGTCCATATGGACCCAAGATTTCGTTTTCGAGCGTCCGGTTAACGCTAAATTATTTATGCTCAATATTGTATTTAATTGTGTGAATATTCGTTGGCGAATATGTGGTGAAAATATTCAAATCGTATTCATTTGGTTTCCCCCACCCACTTATGCATGTAGGATTGTAAGTCCAATTTTTTCTACTTTTCTTTTAGTAGTGAGAGTGTGAATATTCCCGATATGTTGCGCCTGTGCGAGCGAGATTTATTTACAGGAACAATAATATCTAGATGCCCGACTGTGGAATTTTCTTCCACGATCGGTGTGTAATTTTTGATCGGCTCTTCCAGGGTTGGTCTGGAAAAATAATACATTTGGAAAGTTCGTACTGATATCATAATCGTTTAAAGTAAATAAATGCATTATTATTCAATTGGCAAATGGAACACACTCCTAATAAGTTCAAAGACAAAATACTGGATTCTGTATAGGAGTACATTTACGGCAGGTTCGCTGCCCTGTTTCCAATAGGTATGTTGAGATCATTCACGCTCATTGTCAGTGCCTATACCCAGGCACAGATTTTCGACCTATGAATCTTTCAAACAGATGGGTTGGTTAGACTTATGATAACAAACTCGAAAATCGAGAACGGGTGTGGCCTATGATTAGAGCACTCACAACGAGGTTGATAGAACTACGGATTGATTACACTTAGCCAAGATGGAGTGCGGTAAGCAATAGTAAATGGCTTTTCTGATAGCAAATGCGAAATCCGAGAACGGTGATGCGTTCGAGATATGGTATATGTCAAATAATACTTTCGATATAACAAAAGAGTGTAGGTGGTACAAACTATACATTTTGGGAATCCTTATGATTAGATGGGCAATATGGCATACATTTCAACATGATTGGGGCATTTTAAAAATTTGACCCTTGTGTAAACTTAAATTTCCCCCTATTGAAAAAGTGATACCACAGTTTGAGAGTACTACCTACCTAGCATTGATGCAGAGGGTCCATACTAACTACCAAATGTGTCAAACCTTTTCTGCAGTGGGAGGTAAACGAACTCCTTTAATAAGGCCCCTATGATATTCTGCTCCTCCTCTAGTAGCACCAAAATGTGCCACTCATTTTTCACATTTAAATCTCATTCATGTACGATTTCTTAGTATTATTTTATCGATGGTATTGATAGTGTCAAATCAAGGGCGTTTCCCTCCCTATTTTATGCTCGTTTCCAACAAGAATGTGTCGCAAAATCGCATTGTTTGGCGATTTGAAACACTCAAATCGTTCACTAACTCTAGAAAAATACAACCCTTCAAACTTTCAAACCCTTCAAACTTTGATATACTTATCAAAAGGGAATTCTTTCTTCTTACACCCGCTCTGAACAAGATTAATTCATAACATTCAACATTAATGTAGAGCCTTTAATTTCCGTAAGCGGTGGTATGTTTTTAAGGGGGGTAAAATTAGTACAGGGGTAAATTTGAAAATGTTTGAATGTTTTTTAATTTCCCCTAATATTCAGGGGATATAAATTCCCCACTGCCGATTTCTAAAGCAACGATCCAGCTCTGGAAGCCGTTGGCTATAATGTCGGAGAACGAGCAGTCCATTCACACAGTTAATTAAATAAAAAAATAATGACCAGCTGAGGTTTCTCAATAGTATATAAGTAATGAGGAATTCAGCCTGTACTGAAATCAGGTTTTAACAATCCCTTTTCAGCTTATAATGCGAATATATATATTTTAAATGGTATTTTTAATTGCAAATTTGATATATTGATATTCTGTCAGCAAGGCCTGCCCACCTGCAGCCAAATTTTTAAATGGTATTTTTAATTACAAATTTGATATATTGATATTATGTCAGCAAAGGCCTGCCCACCTGCAGCCAAATCTGCCTTTGTATTTTTTTATTGATATAATCAGGTTTTGACATCAAACTTCTTGATTCATTCATCTCTAAGTGCATAAGGTGGGTCCATATGGACCCAAAATTTCGTTTTTCGCGCGTCCCGTTTTAACGCTAAATTATTTATGCTCAATATTGTATTTAATTGTGTGAATATTAGTTGCGCATATTGTGGTGAAAATATTCAAATCGTATCATTTGGTTTCCCCCACCCACTTATGCATGTAGTAGGTATGTAAGTCCAATTTTTCTACTTTTCTTAGTAGCGTGTTTAATATCCGATATGTTGCGCTCTGTGCGAGCGAGATTTACAGGAACAATAATATCTAGATGCCCGACTGTGGAATTTTCTTCCACGCTGTGTGTAATTTTTGATTCGGCTCTTCCAGGGTTTGCTGCTGGAAAATAATACATTTGAAAGTCGTACTGAATATTCATAATCGTTTAAAGTAAATAAATGCATTATTATTCAATTGCAAATGGAAACACTCCTTAATAAGTTTCCAAAGACAAAATACTGGAGATTCTGTATAGGAGTACATTTACGGCAGGTTTCGCTGCCTGTTTCCAATAGGTACTGGTTGAGATCATTCACGCTCATTGTCAGTGCTATCCCCAGGCACAGGATTTTCGACCTATGAATCCTTTCCAACAGATGGGTTTGGTTAGACTTATGATAACAAACTCGAAAATCGAGAACGGGTGTGGCCTATGATTAGAGCACTCACAACGCTGTTGATAGAACTACGTATTAGAATACACTTAGCAAAGACTGAGTGGCGGTAAGCAATAGTAAATGGCTTTTATGATAGCAAATGCGAAATCCGAGAACGGTGCTGCGTCGAGATATGGTATATTTCAAATAATAATTTTCGATATAACAAATTAGTAGTATTTTGAAATGTTACTATTTTTCGATATCGAAATTTGGTATATTTGGTATATTACTAATATTAAATAACAAAAAGTAGTAGTATTTGGTAACCCGAAAATGTTGGTAGTTTTTCTTGTGAAAACGACCGTGCACGTAGTGTTATTGGTTACGGGCTCTCGATAATATTCTGCTTTACCTTCGATCGTACGTTGGAGCTGAAAAACAGATAAAATTACTGTCCGCCACAATTCCTTTTCCCATTTACTTAAGGGACTAAATAGGCCCTATACTCGCGCGAACCTTTGATGCATATAGACCTCTTTGTTTCTCAATCCCCCGCGCCAGCAATTTGCACTCGCATCACACGAGGTTTCAGGCAAGATAGCTGGGAGACTGGCTTGATCTAACCAGTCTTCCAGCTGTGTCTTCTTGTAACACAATAAAAAAAAATCATGTTCATCATTTTAATCGTCGGTTGCTTTCAATATAATCCACAAACATGCTTAAAATAAATTAAAAAAAAATACGACTCCAACAGATTAATTGAAAATATTACAAAGTTATTAACCAAATATCTGTATAATGAATTAATCCATATTATGTCCGGACCACTCTTTACCCTTGCTTGTTAGTTGAAACATCTCATATCTTGGAACGAACGCTTACAGCCTGCTCATTGATAGAAATTGACTTTTTTTGTTTTACCATTTTAGCTATTTTACCCTATAACTCCCAAACCAATGGTCATAGATGGTACAAACTATACATTTTTTGAATACTTATGACTAGGCGGACAATATGGCATACATTTCAACATGACTGGAGCATTTTAAAAAATTAAGACCCGGATACCTCTCAATCTCAAGTTCAAAAATCCAATTCTAAGAATATCTGTTCACTAACAAACTCGCAGTAAATAGTAATAAAACATGCATCCACACACGCTATGAACCAGCAAACCCGAGAACCGCGATTTTTGGATTTTTCGATGGTCACTGTGTAGTACTACGCAAGAATACGCGTGTATTGCTTTTAAACAACGAGAGTTTCCGACTGAATGAGCGAGAAAGTCTACTTGCAATATTGATTGTGGTCAGTTCGTGAATCGTGTCGCAGTACACTGCTATGCCCATTGAAAAAAAATGCAATTTCTGGTTTTGGGGTTTTACGTCTTTTGGTTTTTGGGTTTTATATACAGTTAAAATTATTGGACTTTGGCACAATACTGATCGAAAAACATGCCGAGATACTTTTTTGTGCCAACTGTATTATCTGTAAATGTTGCCATCATTTCCTTTCCAGAATTGTATAAATTATTATGTTCAAAACCATTGCCTGTCGGGAAGGGTGGACATTTTTTTACTTCTTTCAATGTGTTAGTTAGTTTCGATGGTATCAGTAAACATCAAGCAGTAATATTAAGGTCCTGTGTGGCTCTTTAGAGTAAGGTGTAATGACATCAATTTGGAAGAAGAGAACAAGAGATTAGCTGCTGATCGCTTTAGGGTATTTTCAAAGATGAAAAAAGCGAAATGTATCGCTTTAGAATCAATGTTTTTGTTATCATAACGGTCGTGAATAATTTTGTTAGGTGGGTACGTAGCCCGAGGTGTGCATTTTATCAAAACTTTTTTTTCAAAGATATCGTTTACATGTTACATGTTAAAATACCTATTTTGCATCAGAAATTAGACGTATTCTATAAATCGTTAGGCAAATATATTTAAGCCGTAATGAAAAGGCGCCAATAACGTGTTCAAAATTAAGTATTTATATTTTACACCATTTCTGAAACTGGTGTGATTCACAAAAATGACAAGCGTTCCTCTTGCCGTTTAGAATCTAAAGTCGATGGAAACCAGCAAAAATGTTTTCCTTTCTTTCTAGCCTTTATAAATATTTAAACATTTCATCTGTGAAAACGGAGTTACTAGAAACCACAATGTGAGAGTGCGCGAAAAGAAAAGCCTTATAGTGTTTTTGAAATGTTACAAAATATCGAGTGTTGTCTGTAAGAACTATTCTAAAGAGTTGCTGCCCCTAACTGTAAGGGAAAAGTTATTAACTGTAACGTATATTGCTGATTACTTTGAAAGTGGATATCGAGTGAATGAGTGGATATGGAATGCAATCGAGAAATCTGAATTAACTTTTATATCTTTTAAGTCCGCATATCCTCCCAGATTGCTGCTTAAAGAATATGTTGCAATCGCAATAAAAAGATTAATGTCAGAAGATTTTTGAAAATTGAAGTACTTCACATTTTGCAAATCTCCCTGGTAAGGATATGCATCTAACATGTCAAGTATTCAGAAAACCCCTTTAACCCTAGTTTAACCAGGAGGTGATTTCCCCCTTTCCGGCAACGCCCTAGAGGGATTCCTCTGCATGTCGCCAAAAGCGCTCATATAAATGACCAGGTCGATCGGGCCTGGAATTCCTCTTAGGGACTTGCAGACCTCACAGTCATCAATGATGTGGCTGATGGTTTGTGGCTCTCTACAATCGCAGTTTGGTAAAAGTTCAATACCGATCTTGTGAAGGAAGTGTATTGTGTCCATGGTACGAGCAACTCCAGTTCAGAACCATGCTTTCCTATCAAGGTCACAAACTTTGGATTTGCTAGATGGGCGGTCGGGATTGTGGGAAAAAGAGATTTGGCCCGTAGCGACTGCGTGTTCACTTTTCCGTGTCTACGAGCACAGAAGTATCCGACAAAAACGTTCAATTTTCTCGCTAGGTTTTATAGGTTCAGACCCAATTACGATACATATTCAAAACAAAACATAGTAACAGACCCTCTGATGGAAAAATCTCTATAGAACCCCTTCGTTTTCCGGAGATATTTGAGATTTAGTTTCATTTGCATACATTCGGTATGACGGACTGATAACGTTAATCTCTCGCGCAGTATCTTTCGCAGTCTGTGACACAGACTACACCGTGGGAAATACTTACCGGACCGCCGTCTCACAGTCGACAAACTGCTTAGAGGAGGATTATTGCTCAGACCACCTGTCATTGATCGATGATGATCGAAAGGAATGCCGTGAATAGCAAAGTGATTCCGTGGAATTCTCTGAACCTCAAAGGGGGTGTTGGGGATCAGGCTACCGTGTTCTTCACACTTCTGAGCGAGCTTGCTCGTCTGGAGGTTCATTCTAAGGTTTGCAGGAGCTGTGTTAGACGGAATTCTACAGGCGTCATCAAGGTACCATTGCATCATTCAGAACGACGTCAATCTTGTGTAAATGTACATGTACACTGTAACTCCACGCTGGTGCGTTCAGCAATCGAGTATGCCCAAACAACAGCTTCCTCTTCTTATCGTGTCCAAACACCGTGGTTCTCAAATATGATCCAGCCAGAGATGGTTACAACGTCTGGCTGATTCACTGAATTCCGCAAGGTCCTTGTTTGTGCATTGTTGCTCCACCAGTGGGCAGACCAAGAGATGTTCCATTGTCTGTGGTGCTGTTCCACAACCACAGGTAGTGTCCTGATCTGCTTCCAGATAGCTCCACTACTGCTAGATCGGCCAATTCTGGTTCTCAATCTGTTGAGGCATCGCCACTCAGCCCATGAGGAGTCAGCTCCAGGTGGGAGATGCTCACCAGGTTCAATACCGATAGATGTTACTTGGTTGATGGCAAGTATTTCTTTCTCTTGACCTCCTTAGAGACTGTTTCAAGAGGTTGGCCTTTGCTTAAGAAACTCTCTCTGGATTTAAGGCGGTTAGCAGCAGGTATCTGCCCAGACATAGGGTGCTTCACATTGGATAGTTGGCAGCTACGCTCTTGCATGCTCGCTACCCTACGACGGATGTCTGGTGGAGCAATTCCTGCTAGGATGTATAAGTTTTCCGCTGGTGTTGGACAGAGGCATCCTGTGATAAGCCGGCAGGAGGCATTTAACGCTGAATCAAGCTTCTTGGCATGGGTTGATCTTTCCCATACAGGGCAGGCATACTCTGCACATGAGTAGCACAGGGCAAGTGCCGTCGATCTTAGGATAACGCCAAAGTACTTCGTGTGACAGTTTTTCCTTCATCTAGAATGATCTTAAGTTCTCATTTTGCGCAGCGGCTTGGAAGGTGGAAAACAGAGCTGACAGTCTTTGGATTGAAGGATTACAAGTACCATCGGTGGAAGAATCAGGTCTTTCTACAACACGGTTTCTAAGGCCTCAAATGAATCAGCAGCTATCCCAAGTGCCGTATCGTCTGCGTGGGAGTACTACGAACAATCTCCTTTTGACATATCCGAGGAATAAGAAAAGAATGGAGCCCAGGACAGAACCTTTATCATCATCATCATCATTACCTATGTCCGTCCACTGTTGGACGAAGCCTCAACTCGATTACGGCCTACCCTTCCCAAGATCCGGGATGGTTCCCTACTCTTTCGATAAGGTCTGCAACTTTTGACATTCTCAGGAATGCCTCCTCTGATAAACGGGACCAACAGCTTTACATGACTCTCCGAACCATTGCATACACCTGCCCATTTCAGGGGGGTCCACAAGTGGCGCAGTTGGATCAGCGTTGTCCTCATAAGCATAAGGTTGTGGGTTCGAGCCAATGTCGCCAATGTGTTGTGCACTTGGGAAAGGCACTTTACAGTTCTTTACCTCGCTTGCCTCTAAATGGTTATCAGCATATGCTGGCAATGAAAAACACTCGCTGTGCGGGAGGAGTGGCGACCCCCCCCCCCCCCTACCACAGCCACATTATGATGGGATTCTGGCCCAAACGCCAAAGCCAGAGAGAGATGGCACTCTGCCTGCGGGCGCACCATTTACATTTTTACTTGAGCGCTCTTTACACACCAACGGGAGTGCACAAGACCTTACACACTTGAGTATTAAGATATACGAATTACAAAATGAATGTCACCCCAAATCACCTCAGAATTGTACCAAAATGCACTCTAAGATTTCTAATCATTTATATATTAAAATTAATTAGCAAAATTTTTTATTTTTTTCAGTTTTTTAATTTTTTGTTTTTTTCAAATTTAAATTATGGTGCAAGTGTACTGATTGGACACTTCCTTGTTGCCATGGCTGCCATATTAACAATCGGGCTTCATAGTGCCCTCAGCGTATTTCATCCTACACTCCACCTAATTAAGTTTGGTACCAGTGGTATTTTCAGATAGTGGAGGAGCTAGACCCAGGTCAAACATCATCGTTTACCCCTCACTACAGAAAAGGTTGACACCTTTGGTAGTTAGTATGGACCCTCTATACCAACGCTAGGTATGTAGTACTCTCAAATTGTGGTGTCACTTTTCTTTTTCAATAGGGCCAATTTAAGTTTACACAGGTGTCAAACTTTTTAAAATGCCCCAATCATGTTGAAATGTATCCATATTGTCCGTCTAGTCATAAGGATTCCAAAAATGTATAGTTTTTACCAACTATGACCAATGGTTTGGGAGTTATAGGGTAAAAATGGCTAAAATGGTAAAAAAAGTCAATTTCTATTTGTACAGGGGTCAAAATCGGAAGTTGCTCCAATTTTGTTGAAAATGATAGAAGTTGTTCATCTAGCTTAATGAGTCAAATAAGGAATTGTTTGTACCATCTGCAATATATAGTTACCATGTTATGGGACAAAATAGGTCATAGGTCAATACCCAATTGGTTGTTGACCTTCTTTGACCCTTATCTCCGTAAGTAAGCATTTAACATAATACAAACTATACCTTTTATGAGTCCACTAACCTCAGGCAATAACTTGAAGTATTTAAAATATAATCAGATTAACTTTTAGTGTTGACCCTGTACAAATTGAAATTGACCTTTTTTTACCATTTTAGCCGTTTACCTTACAACTCCAAAACCAATGGTCGTAGGTGGTACAAACTATACATTTTGTGAATCCTTAGGATTAGATGGACATCATAGCAACTTTCCACATGATTGGGTCATTTTCAGAAAGTTTGACCCCTGTGTAAACTTAAATTGGCCCCCTATTGAAAAAGTGATACCACAATTTGAGAGTACTACCTACCTAGCATTGATGTAGAGGGTCCATACTAACTACCAAAGGTGTCAAACCTTTTCTGTAGTGCGAGGTTAACGAACTCCTTAAATAGGGCCCCTATGATCTTTCTGCTCCTCCTCAAAGAGAAAGGTTTCTATATTCAGTGAATAACCATCTTCAAATGGAATAATTTGCACTAGTTATATCAGATTACTCATTTGAAATGTTTCATACATACAGAATGCCGACTAAATTAGGTTAGATGCACTTGATGAAAAAATATAAGCCTGGACTGCGAAGTAGTCTTCTTCACTTCAAGATTTCCTGCATCATCTGTTTTGTTGATTTTTTTCCTTACTGGAGAAGGTACTTGCATAGAAAATAAACATTAGTTCTCCTCATTGAGTTACTTCCGACCGCTCGAAATAGGAACGTGTTGCCTACATAATGGTTCTTTTTCTCTCATTATAGACAATTATAAATCCGATATTTCGACCTTTTTAGCGCAAAATTGGATTTCGTCTATTGTCTGTGGAAAATGTCAATTTTGCTGACTCGAGAACTTTATGACGTCATTGTTGAGCCATACTATGTATGTTGGTATATATGTGGTATCAATTAAAAGAGGAGGATCGTAGCTATCCACCGATATCAAAATCATAAGCATCGGGTGCTTTAGCTTGCTTTATAACGAATATCTGAGCCTGAGGTGTGGTACCACCCTGCTCTTGGTAAACCGTGCTATAAAAAGGCTTGGTAAGACGAGGGTTACATCAATTAAGTTAGGTAACGTATCTACACACCACCTTTTCTGTTGAATGAAGACACGTTGTTGTTGTATGGAACGTATCGTATCTACATTCAACATTATCACAACTACTTAACAAAATATGGCTATAATAAAATATGATCTTTAAATTTTATTTATCAAACCTCATTAGTGTCAATTTACATAAGGAAACAAAAGGATATATTTATATGCTAATTTTGCGGATATGTTCACTTATTACTCAGCAATTGACGAGATATACACTTGAAAATAAATTTTGCAGATTGACCTACTTTTTCATCATCAATAACAAACTCCATTTATCTATAACGCTAATTTACGACATCATTGCACTAACGCGATGATTTACTGCTATTACTATTTAATATCCATCAGAAAAGATTAATAGATGTGGTTCAAACAGCAGCATTTGAGATTTTTTATCACGCTACGCCTCGTGGATATGGTACATATAGTTAAAGGCAATGTGCCGATTTTATTATCCCAATATCCGAATTTTCATACCGATATTTCATTCCGGTTTTTTTTTTGCGCAATCTTGTACGCCGGCCCATATGATACTCTGTAAAATGAATATTTGTCGGCCAAATGAATATGCAACAGTTTTCCACCATGTTGACCCATGTGGTGCAGTAGATCAGCGCTCGCCTCATAAGCATAAGGTTGCGGGTTCGAGCTTTGTGGGTTTGCACTTGGGCAAAGCACTTTACCTCGTTTGCCTCTCTCCACCCAGGAGTATAAATGGGTACTGGCATATGCTAGGAATGCAAAACAGACTCGCTGTGCGGGAGGAGTAGCGAACCCCCACAGCAAAATTATATGTTAAAGGAGTCTGTTCCAAACGCCAATGACAGAGAGATGGGCACTCCGCCTGCGGGCGCACCATTTGCATTTTTTCGACCATGACATCCAAATGAAATACCTCTTAGCTCTTTTTCATAGGGGAAATGCAAACAATAGCAACCTATTGCATACACCGAACGAATTTATTAAAATTATTTGCTCATTTCGAAATAATGAGATGATTATTGGAATTGTTCACGCATAAAATGATTCGTTTGCTTAATTAACTTATTAACTTATAAATACCATCCATGAAGCACAACCGTTACAATGTAACAATCCTCTTTGAAGATTTTGATACTGGTGTTCTATTCATTATTACAAATTTGGCCTCTATTTCAAACTACAATACGATCAATATTCCATTCCCGTTATAATTACTAAGAGAAAGGTCGACATATTGACACAGACATTTTAAAATATCAAGTTAATGGACAAATTCAATCCCCGGAAGTACTACTCACATAATACACACTTGGGTTTGGTTATAGCAAACATCAAATGTCAAATACAAGAACGCGAAAGCTGAGAACGCCGAAATTCTCGCTAAAACTCAAGTAAGTCTTCGTAATGATAATTTAAAGGGGAAAGTTTCATTAAAAAGGGGGAGCTCTTTAAATCACATCTAAAACAAAAACAATTGGGCAAATAAATATTAATTTAAAAGATACAAAAAAACTTATATGGCCATGGACATTCAGAGTGCAAAACTTACAAAGCTAAGAGGTTTATATGAATCAATGAACGTGTTGGTCAGGCTGCATTGCATTTCTGTGCTAAATTAAACAAATAAATCATGCATTACTTAAGAATACCCTTTGTCTTTCATATTTTTTTTGTTAAAGCCTTTGACCTTATAAAACATGTATCATATTTTTTGTTTGTTTTTTCGTTTGCCCATTTCCAAGCCCTGGGCTATGTATCAAAGTTTATGTGATAATTCAGCCTCATTCCGCGTTTTGTGCCCATATCCATAACGTCCCTTAAGTGTTTTTAAATGCACTTTGAAACAAAATCATGAAGCGGACCACTTCCTTGGTTGGGGAGAAATTGGCCTAGATCTAACAAGATTTTTTTTTTTTTTTTTTTTTGCGGTGATCATCAGATTTTTCCTCTAGGGACGTTAAATCTAACTTATCTACACCATGGTCGAGGGTTGACAAACAGAAAGACGTAACTCAAACTGAAAAGAAATATTAAATAATTTCTTTAACCTCGTCTACCGAAGGGGGGGTGGTTACCACCCCCCCTTCAGGTTTTTTCACCGGCTGCTAAAAACCCATTTTTGGTGCCAACTTATTAATGAATTGTCAATTGACATGTGTTCCGCTCCTTTTAATCCAAAAACAAACATCCACCGGGGATAGGTAAATACAGGGTGATCCCAAAGTGATCGATAGGGGGGGGGGGGTGGTAAACCACCCCCCTCCGGAAGAGAAGTACCAACATCCGAACACAACACAGGAAAATCACAGACACTTGATTTTGGTACCAATAGATAGCTATGGTCCTCCTCTTCCATTATACCTAAATGACGTACCAACATGCCATGTCTACGTCACAATGACGTCATAAAGTTCGCATGTCAGCAAAACTGCCATTTCCATAGACACACACAGGTAAAAAAAATCAATTTTTCGCCAAAAAGGTTAGGAAAAATCAGATTTTCATGCGGTTTTTTACTCTACTTGATGGGAAATGACTAGTTTTATATAATGACAACATTTTAGAGCTATAATAAGGTGTTTGAGTCGCTAAAATTGCGAAATAACAATTTTCCACATATATTCAGTATTTTCGTACTTTCCTCAACATATGACGTCATGGTGACGTCATAATGGGGATGTTAGTACTTATTTTGGAAAGAAGAAACTCACTCTAAGCTATCCTTTGGTACCAAATTACAGGAATTGGGTGTTCAGTAACGAAAATCACAGGGAGGTGGTAACCCCCCCCCCCCCCTTCGGCAATTTTGTTACACAAAAAATGGCTAAGGTAGACGAGGGTTAATTCTGCTGTTCATAATTAAAAGTTGTTCTTTGTTTAGATAATGTTGCTATATTACTATATGGATTTTGAGAGTTTAAAATTGAGTTAATGAATAGTTTGATAGTAAAAAAAACCATCACATTTCTCAAAAGCAAGTATTTTAATATTTCTTTTCAGTTTGAGTTGCGTCCTTCCGATTGTCAACCCTCGATTAGATTTTAAGTATTTTCAGTAATTGATATGGGGTTGTAGATTAAAATTAAGTGTGACTTTCAGCCTATTTTCTCAGTCCCTCAGGCTAACTTTCAGATAGATTATTGCATGGATTACTGCAATCCATCCATTGAAAACACTACCATGAAAACGAAAGTACGAGGCTCATTATATTCACCGAAATGAAATGAAATTAAACGAACGATCAGATTGGTCTTTTCAAGTGCTACCAGTGAGAACCCCCCCGGTTCGTTGAAATGCAGTTTTTTGTTTGCCAACTGATAATCACTTAATGAATTTCTCACGCCGATAAGTCCTTTGATAAGTATAATTATTGCTGTTGTATGAACAGATACAATAGGCAAATAAAACATAAAAATAATCCTGCATCTTGCCCTATCGGCCCTAACATCTGACTATCACCGCAAAAAAAGAACTAGCGTTATCTTCTCGTTAGTTCTAGGGCGATTTTCCCTAGAACAAAATGATGGTCAGATCCGTACTTTTGTTTCAAAAGTGCATTCAATGCAGTTAAGTGGACGTTTATAGTGTTCGACAGAATATAGACGCTTGCAATGGGTGGTTTTCATTTTTAAAAAATAATTGGTGGGAGTTAAACGGGGAGAAAGGGTCACACCTTGTTTACCCTTATCTGTCCTTGTTTTTGTATTGTGTTATGTTTCTTTCTTTGTCTGTCCTTGTCCCATTTGATTATATGAGTTCAAACGTTGTTCTTATAAGTAGGCGTAGGATCAAAACACTAAAGCCCTCTGGGGTTTATTTTGATCTTTCCATCGTTCAGACTTGTCCCTGATGATACTCCTCATTGTTCCTCGATTATGCATTGCCATGTTTCCCTCTATATTTTCATTATTAAATCATGATCGAGTTGCGATTTGATTACACTTTCTGTGGTCTATTATCTAACAGAATAAATATATATATATATATGAATAGATATATATATCTATATATATAATAAGTGTTTTTTTTTTTTTTTTTTTTTTTTTTTTTTTTTTTTTTTTTTTTTTTTTTAACTTTGTATTTTGTTCATAATGAAACATTTTCTGAATGAAATAAAGTTAACTGATCTGAATCGGAATAGCTTAAATACGTTTGTTAGAATGCTACTTGAATTATGACCGTCATCAATAATAGACGACAATATCTATGCAAGTTTAATTGAATGACTGCAACCCTCGCAAACCCTCACTAACCCGTGTCTCATCTTGTGTGTTTTCTTAAGCGTCTGTTCATTTCATATATGTATAGAAGTTGCAAATTTTAATGGTAGCAATGGTAGGAATTTTCATTTACCGCCTAATGATAGAAGAAACTGTCCAGTGTTACAGTGATACCAAGCTTAAGGCAAGTGATATCATTACAACTGATCATGCATTACCTTGGCAACCCTAGTGCTTATTGAGATCATTACCTAAATTACATGATATATTTTTTGCCAAAAAAAGTTCAATTAATTTTCTGAGTCATGAAGATATTAAATAATTAATTCTTTAATTAATTATAAATCAAAAACGGGTTAATCACAAATAAATGGAAAACCAAAACAATTCTGATTGTACGGGTGCCAAGAGGTGTTTTCGCGTACTATAGAGCTTGATTTTATGAAAATTGAAAAATTAATTAGAAATGACTTTCTTTACTTTTTAAATATACATCAATTATAATATAGCCCCTTACAGTCTCCAGGTACTTAACAGGCTGCATATTATCACGGGTTGTAATCTTGAACAGCTGCCAGAATTCCACACAGCTGTTTTTATCTGTTCATTGTAATTTAAGTGCCTCTTCAGCGACTTACATCAGATAATCATGTTTTTTTATAGTACTGATTAGTAATCTATACTAGATTCCAGTTGATAGTGGAATAGCCTCTGGGTCATTCCATGCCAATTCAACAAATCGAGTACACCATCACCTCATGGATTTCTTTCCTTTTTGGTGTATTGAAAGATATTCATGAGAAACTAAACTCCTGAAAATTTGAGCCCTGTACCTCTTTTCGTTGTCACGCTACAGCAATTTTAAATTTGAGGGAGGTCACCTCAAAAACATGTACCGGTGTGAAATTCAATATTCAGAGGGCCATAAGTAAAGAACTACGCCCCTCAGATCCTTCAAACATGGCATTCTGGATAACCTTCTAATGCAGATTGCAAATATGTGAACAGAAGAAATGCACCTTGGCCCAATTTAAAATAACAGGAGGTCAAAAATGGCCCAAAAACCACTCGGACCATACTTTGGAGCCCATAAGTCAAAAAGTCAAAGTCATATAACTTCCAAATTTGGGCTGGTGAAAGCTTATCTTGAATACTACCCTTGTGTACAATCTTATACTTATATCAGCTTCTTTGGAAGAGATATAGCTGTTGCAAAAAGCACAAAGTCCAAATTAACCTTGACTTGACCCCACTAAAAATCGATGTCACACATTTTGCACCAAATTCTGTTTGAAAATATGGTTAAGAGGGGCCCCTGCTGAAGTTGTGTGCAAAGTTTCAACATGGTGTCTAACTGCCATATGTAGGTAAACAGGCTTCAAAGAATCTAAACTTTCAACTAATATCAGTTCCCATTGAAATGTACACAGAATTCTGAACTTTGTGACCTGGGTATTCAAGTGCAGTTTAAGACTTTGAATCCAAGTTTGACCTTGCAGAACTCTTACAATGAAATTGAAATCAATATCATCACCTTATTAGCACTTGATCTGGGTATGGCCCAATTTCAGCTTGGTGTCTTGTTTGGTAAGGAATTTATAATATTTTAATTATTCTAATTGAATTATATAGTAAAAAGTGAACTGTGCAATACCCAGTTAATACCCAGTTTGCAAAGTTCAGGTTTCCTGTGTGTTTCAATGGGAATTCTTTCAAAACTGAATTACATGAAGTAGGGCTTTTTGAAGACCAGTTACTTATACACCAGTTACTTAAGACACTTAGACACCACAATGGAACTTTGCCAAAATATTAAGCACGGCCCCCCTCAAACATATTTCAAGCAGAATTTGGTGCAGGATGTCTGACATTGGTTTTTAGGGGGGGGGGGCAAGTCAAGGTCAAATCGGAATTTTACTTTTTGCGACAAAAAAAAAAAAAAAAAAAAATCTCTTCCAACGAAGCTGATATAGGTATAAGATTGTACACAAGGGTAGTATTTAAGCTATCTCCAGCCCAAATTTGGAAGTCATATCACTTTTACTTTTTGACTTATGGGCCCCCAAAGTCTGGTCCGAGTGGTTTTGGATCCATTTTTGACCCCCTGTTAGTTTAAATTGGGGCAAGGTGCATTTTTTCTGTTCACATAATTTGCACTCTGCACAAAGGTTATCCAGAATGCGCCAAGATTTTGAAGGATCTGAGGGGCTGAGGATCTGAGGATTCTTACTTATGGCCCTCTGAAGATTGAATTTCACACCGGTACATGTTTTTGAGGTGACCCCCCCCCCCTCAAATTAAAATGCTGTAGCGTGAAAACGAAAATAGGTACAGAGCTCTAATTTCAGAATTCAGGTCTCATGAATATCTTTCAATGCACCAAACAAGAAGAAATCCACGAGTTGAGGGTACTCACGCATAACCCCCGCCGCCGCGCGCAAGTTGGCTGTAAGCCTGCTACAACTAAACACGGGGATCCGTCTGCTCATACATTCCACGGGTAAGGTTAATTTATCGCTGACTATTTTCAGTTTGTAGACTTAATGGACCCATCTTTTTCACATTCATACGGGGACATTGAACTATTCAATTAATTAAAGAACAATATACATATGTTTGCATCTTAGGAAGGAATGTTAATTATGGAATAACAGCCATTTTTGGAAAAATAAATCTTTGATGACGTCACGTCTTTATTGGGTTTATTATTTTGCTTCGGGGACCCCATTCAGGTAAAAATGACGTACGTATCCCTACATTGGAAAAAACAATCGATTATCGTCATCGTACGTCGGTTTTTTGAATCAGTAGGGAAAAGCTAAATTTTGTACTGTTAGACATAATAAACGGTGTCTTTTGGAAAAAAATATAGGCACTTTGGGCAGAGGGTCATATGTACAGACCTTATTTAAACATATCGGATTTATATATATCGGTCACCCCGAAGAGCAAACGAGATCTGATACATGAAACACGTGAACTGGTAACTGGACAAGTGAACCAAACTATTCACTCGTTACCCGTTTAAAACACAACTCGGCAAAGCACAAGCATTCTGTATCTCTGTTGGTACAGCGTAATCGATCAAATGTGAGGGACTATACATGTGGTTCGGTACAGGGAGGGTAGGACCGATGCTCGATTTGGGTATGGGGGATGAATTGTGAAACTGTCATGCATTACTATGGCAGTCGCTGTCTCAATGACCTAAAAAATCATCGCTAAACTTTGTTCAAAAGATACTTAGTAAATCATGATAAATTAAGAAAAAAAATAATGAAGTTCACATCAATCATGCTTCTGTAAATACATGTGCATAACTCAAAAATCCAGAAACTTCCCCTGCCAAAGTAATCTCTATCAACATAATACCCTTGAACATGATACGCGCCATGGCTACAGACTATGCGCTCTGTAGCCAGCGGCACCGATACCACTCTAATATCAAAAACCGCCCTATATAATATTACACCCCAAAACAGACCTTGGATTTGTTGAATTGGAATGAAGAGCTGGGGTAGGGTCCCCCTCTACCTTTTGTAGGTGGATGTGAAATTGAGGGTGATAAGATATAAAAAACTTTAGCCGCCCCCCCACTGTATTGTGGTATGATGTGCGTTATAGCCATGGTAGCCAACACTGAGCGGTTGGGGCCATTCACAGTGCCAATCAATAGTCAAAGTATAAACCTAGAATGTTCAAAGAAAGCGCAACTAAATCCAGGAATAGTTTCAGTAAAGCAGGTGAGCTGATACATGTGAAGATAAAATTCTGATTGTTACACACAAGTGACTGCAGTGGCGGATTTAAAGAGACACTGGACTTTGAAAAATAGTGCGCCCTCAAACTTTTTCAAACACTCGATATTTTCGCATGGTTTTAAAGCTTTTATACAAAAGCCCTCACCCGAAATAATAAGACCAAATCAGCTCCGTACTGGGGTAAACAGAACGAATTTACTAATTTACTTCGCGGCGAAGAGTAATCAGCAGACGAAGAAATGGCGGTTTAACACAAGAAAACGCACCGCCGTATGCATGTTTCCCACGCTATTGCACACGTTTGACCGGTCTATAACCTTGTGGTTTTAATAACAGAGGAGTACGAGAAAAAATATTCATATAAATACATATGTTATTATTAAAGTTATGGAAAACTTAAAAAGTGGGCCTTTACAAATTGCCAGGAGGGCATTATCTCATATTTATCAATGTCATTATCTGTTTTGGGGTATGTATTTTTTGTCGTCGATGGGCGAAAAAACCTCTAGGTAACTTCAGAGGTCAATGCAAAAACTCATATGTAAAAAGTGGCCCAGTGCTAAAACATTCATATGTGCATTTTGGTCCATCGGGTTTCTAGTTTGATTTCAAGCAAATATGAGATAAATCATATGGCAGTTATTTCAAAATATGGAGTAAAATAATTATCTAAAAATATTAGTTAGAAAGGAAAAATCTTTATTGTGAAAGGCATACAGCAATTTATTCAGATATGGTGTCTCCGAATGTGACATATGAGGTTTTGTCATGTTAGCGTTTTTTACCAAATGTGAGGTTTTGCTCTTAAAGGTCAAAATGCAAATATGGGTGTTTCCGCCCAGCGACGATGTGTAAAATATATCTCTTTCTCAAGCCTAGGCTATAATTTGAGAGCAAATTAAAGCGAAATCAGGCTAAGATAATGTGCCGCTTAAACATTTATTAAATACATTTGTTCAAATGAATGTCTGTCAGTCAGAAAAATGACACTATATTATTGAATCAAAAGTAAACACATTTATAATTATCTTCCTTCTGATTGCAGCCATTTGATCGGCCCACGAGAAAAAATTGGAAATCACGATGGTATATAGTACATACACATTGTGTCTTGAAATTAGTAGCCTGTGAAAGACTAGTGAATGCCATAACCAAACCTTTTCGGCTATATTCATTCAAGAATCCGCCCCAGTTTTAAATCGATCGTTACTGATTTAACTACTGTACACACTATTAATCCGATGTTGCTGACCATTAGCACCTAGACATTCCTTAGACACCTGTTTTTTTTTATCTATTGACTTACAAGTATACACTTCACCAAGGCCGAGCGACGTCACCAATGCCGAACATGGTGACCTCCATAGAAACATATATTAGTTAATTCTGCTATAAGGCAATCTATATTGCAGTAGATATCATTTCTTTCAGACTCGCAGAGACATCTTTAAAACATACTTAACTTAAAATGCCTGTTAGTACACTTTAAAGAAATTTCCCATATGTTTGTGAAAATGTGCACACTGCCGCTTTAAAGAAAATGCCCTGTCAGCAGCTTTAGGTGGGGCCCCCGTTAGTGTCGCGAAGTGACGCAATATCCCACTACAGTGTGACTAGCAGGTGTCTGAGGGGTCCTGAGAGCAACATTTTAGGGGGCCCGTCAGCATCTTTCTGCCAACCACTGCTGACATCTAAATCCGCCATGAGTGACTGAAGCCTTCTAACTTTATGATATGCAGGCGGCGAAGGTCCTTAATTTTCGTTACTGAAGTTGGGGGATTTAGAGGTTGCGAAATTACGTTAGACCAATGGTCGGACATCCGCTAAAATCGACTCACTTCACTTGGCCAACCCAATTATTTAATTAATCTATCAAACAGACCTCTACATGTTTTGGCATATAGCTAGAAAACGCTTATTTTAAAAAGCAACTTTTTCTCATCCAACAAAAAATGTTGGGATTGAGAAATTTTGAGAAAAAACATTTGAAATTTGAATATTTGGGGTTTTTAGTTTTCAAACAGTTTCAAATTTGCCGTTGCCTTCCTCTCTTAACCAGACAACAAGCAGTTGATTGCGTGGAAAGAGCTTAATAGTAGCGTAGTGGATGTTTTTTTGTTACAGAGATGGACAAGTGTATTTGTTTAGCTCGTCCCCCATCGCCAAAGATTTTTGCCCATCACCGGCCGGGTCACTGAGTCCGAGCCGGCCGCGTCGGTGATGTGTGTCTACTTCGCATTCATATTCAACATCGCAAATAAAGCTACAAAACTGTTTTTATAAATCTAAAGCAACAGTCCGGAGCCTGGACAGGAGAGGATTGCTGTGGAGGTGCATTGTATAATTCTTGATTGCACGGGAAGCTGCTGCAGCACATGGCACTGCCATCCATGACTGCAATGTCAAGCCACATGTGCTGTGGCTTGTGGCCCTTGTGGCATGCTATTTCAGATCTCATCACCATTTTTTCCCCCCCCCAAGGCTAGACTGGTCATTGTTCGTGAAATGCAATTGCTCAAATGCTCTGTGTCATGATGTGTTTTGATTTTCATACTTAGCATGTGGTTTTATGGCTTTCATCACTGTTAGTTCTAACGTTCACAGGCTGAACCATCATTCATCACCGCCATACAACACTGTACATCTAACATTGTAGTTCGGTACACAAAGCTCGTTGGTCCTGGCACAAGCCAGAGATAGCGCCCCACCCAACCTGGAATATCTTGTCACAGCACCAGCCTCGGGACTGAACTACTGTGGAACTAGTAATGCTTCCTATTGCATTGCCAGCAGTGAATAGCCGTCAGGTCATCATAGCTCCAGTCCAAAACACATAAGAAAGGTGCGTGACCCGAATCATTCATGGTCCGATTTTTCATGTAGGTTTCAGGAATGTCTTGTTGGTCACCTGTGGACGTCATTGACCTTGACCACCTAACTCACTACTGAATAAAGCTCGTAATGCGATGGTATGTTGGTCAACTCTTGACATCATGGGGGCAAAAAAAAACAGATAATTTCCTTGGGCTCTCCCGCACATGGAATCAAATCCGTATCACATCACCGAAAAATCAGATTAAAAATTTTGAGTAAATCAGTCTCCCAGTTTGTATAGAGTTGTAAGCAAATGTTGCACTAAATTTAGAGATAAAGCTATGATTTTGGGAACCACACTTCTCTTTACAACACATTGAAACCCAAAGGCAATAACCATTATTTTAAGTGGAAGAACAAGGGCCTGAAGGCCGTGTTCTTCCATGCAAAAATAATATGTCGCCATTACAGGGACATTTCGTGATCCACATCCTCGTCGCCCCCCCCCCGACTTACATAAAACTTTGACATATTATATCATCTGAACTGTTAACATTAGTAATCCACGTGTGCCCAATCTTACACTGCAATTTGGTCGCATCTGTACGAAATTTCGCAATTTTGTATTTCTGTCTGTAAACGCACAGAAATTGCAGGCACAGTAGCCTATGGAAACGAGCCATTGCTCATAACACAAAACCGCAAGATCGTGATCAGCTTTCAAATTTTGGAAGAAAAAAGCTTTTCTCAAGGATATGTATAGATCATGAAAACAGAAGTGTTGAAATCACGAATGTAACCTTTTAACACTTTATCATTAGTAAAGGTCAATCTAACCCAATTTTCGTGATACTTTCAAACAAGAAAAGGACTGCCACCAACCCAGTACAACAATCGAACAACCCGTTGAACGCAACCATTCATACTAACGAGACGCAACATGGCAGGCGCGCGCGAGCGTAGCAAACGCTGTATGACGAGAGCGCTTCATCCTAAAATAACTCAATAAGCGTGGGGGCGCGTACTACCTACCAACCTGGGTTCATTGTCGAATGGAACCCGGGTATCAGCAATCAAGAAATTTTCATGGTTCTGTAACGCTATGTATATTTGGTGACAACTTCAAATTTTAGCAATTAAATTATACGTTGTATTTAAAAAATGAATTAAAACATTCTCTTCAGCAGTGATGTGGAGTTGTTTTTGTAATGGTACCTTAACTGTAAATTTGTGTTTTTTGATGCAAATGAGTGATTTCTCTTCCAGGTGCAAATTTGGCACGCTTAGTTAAATTTGCAAAAATTCGGTAATTTTTGATGGGGCATTTTTGAGCCTTTAAATGCATTAAGATTCTCTGTTCTTGATTTTTTTTTTTCAGTCGAGTATGTACTATTATTAGGGATAGAATTCCAAACCTGATGAGTTCCACCGCTGAAGTGTATGGGTATGATCCCAGTCTGAGAACTGGGTCTAGTTGTAAGCAGTTTTTCAGTTAAGTTTGTAACTGTATACCTTAACAGTTTTGTTTCTGATTAAATCCAGGTAGTACTGAGTATTTCTTTAAAATTAAAGTCCCAAAACTCAACTCTGAACTTTCGAAGTAATGGATTTTATTTCTCATTGTTTTTTGGTTACGAATCCCGGGTGTAAATCATACCGCATGGATTTTTACAGCGGAATTGAAGAGTCACAACGGCTGTCTTAGTCAGTTTTTTGATATTGGCGCGCGGCTCAACACAAATTGTGTTCCGTCGTGAAGGGGTCCCTGTTGACCGGAATTGCTGAGATACTGACCTTCACCGCCTGATATATGTGGTTTGTAAGGCATGTTTAAATCCCAATTCTGGGGTAGACAACATTATTCATCACATACGGACATACAATACAAAGTTATTGACTTGACGAACAACGTGACTTTATTTGTAGTTGGCCAGTTTTCTTTAATCCGATCTCTTTTGTATTGCGAGGAAGACACTCGAATATTGTCTGAGTATTTCTGTCCCCTATTTTTTGAAGGACGGGACGAAGTCAGCAAACTCCCATAACTCTATCTACCATTCAATTGGAATCTACTATAAACTGATATGGCATCATTTTAGGATAACAGAAACTTGAGAACACCTTCATTATACCAGAGTGTGAATCTCTTGCAAAAAAGACACGAGGAAACGAGTAAGATGGGCAACTGAAAATAGCAGAGATTAAATTTCTATAACTATGTGCTATATCAAGGGAGGTGAGGCTAGGTGTACTAACTTGACGTGTGGATTTAAATGTGAATCGGAGAAAACAGGTTTGGCCACAAAATTGCGATGGCCACAAATTACAGAGTCACAGTGAAAAATGGGGCAAAAAACAACTATATCATAATACTAAAGGCCTTTATGATTGTAAGGTCTATACGGCACAAGAAAAACAAGTGCCACTGGACAGTAACATAGCAATTACTGTGGTCACTATAGAAAAAACACACAGTAAAATTAACCATGAAATTACGTTTGAACTGTGGCAGAGCAAAGTACGATAGTCATTTATGGTCACTGTGATTCATGGACGGCAACTGAGATTCCAGTTTTTTCATTAAGTAAGTTTTGCAACTTTTAGACTTGACATAACCCCACGTTTTATTAAAATGTATACTATCTCTACTATTAACCTATGCAGAAATCAGTTACCTCACTCTGGAATTTGAATTCATTGGAGATCAAATTTCCCACTCATTGTCAGTGGTGTAAATTTCTTTTGACATTGGGGGGGGGGGATGGGGTTGAAAAATTTCATGAATGAACCGGGGTTTTTGCTAAAAAAAGATCTACTATTAGCACATGTGCGCGCGAGCGCGCTAAAATTTTGCCATTTAGAAGCTAAATCGTTAAATGTAATTGTAATTGGAAAAAATGCGCGCGGAAGCGCGCGGAAATTTATACCATGTTTTAACTATTATGGTAAATATTGGGTTATTTGGGGTCAAAAACACATGAACGGCCATCAACATGGGGGGGGGGATGATCGTATTTGCCCATCCCCCCTCTCATCAAAATGTTGGGGGGGGGATATAATCCCCCCATCCCCCCGGTATTTACGCCTATTCTCATTGTTGGCAAATAAATAATATAATATATTGTATCGGTAACAGATTTATGGCAATTCGTATTTGAAGTTCAAGTTTAAAACAATCCAATTATCTCGATTACACTTCGTCTCTGCTTCCATGGTTTTTTTCTCAGTGTCCGAGTTGCACAACCATATCAAGGGTAGATAATTATTCTACAAGAGCAGGCGCGCCTAATCTTCCTTATCAGCGTATATTTGGATAAATACAAGAGCAGAATACAAGGTTTTTTCAGCGCTAAGAGTGTAGGCCTACCCAGGAAACTCGATGACATTTCCCGAAAACCACTTCGGGCAGCAAGATGTAAAGCATTGATCTTCAGCATATATTTTCGTACAGTATAATAAATGTTTGTGTGAATATTAAAACAGACAACTAGAATTCCAAGTCGAGATGAATCGGATTTTCGGTTTCATGCAGTATACTTTATGCATAGTATTTATGCAAGACCAGGGAACTTGAATTTACATCAAACAAGGCAACCAGGATAATTGAAAAGCATACCATCACGATCTTGACTTGCGATGACTTGGCCCCCCTTTATTCATATACTACCGACCAGGCCCAAGAACTTCTACTTGCACTAGAGACAGAGGCTGGGAAGGTTGGACTTAAAATCAATGCCAAGAAAACAAATGCCATGTCCTTCAACCAAGACGACATACCCACTCAAAACCAGAATCATAGCAATACGTACGCAATCCAGTCAATGACTTCAAATACCTGGGTGCATGTATAGCAACTTCTAAGCAAGACATCCATGTACGAAAGGGACAAACATGACAAGCTGTCAACAAGCTATGCAAGTCTGGAACTCGGGACATCCACCTAGGGAACAAAATCACATTTTTTCTGACTCTGGTTTGAGCCAGTTTGCTCCTCTATGGTCTGAGTCATGGACCCTTACCAAACAGCTTGAACGAAATCTAGATGGTTTTTATACTAGACTTTTAAGGGAATCCCTTATGTAAGTTGGAACAAATAGCCCCAATCAACAGCTATATGGGGATTTTCTTACCGTCACCAAGAACTAAGAAGCTGCTAGCAAGTCATTCTTTGGGATCCAAAAACATGGTATTTACGGCTCAAAGGAATATAAAAACATATATGCACACCTTCTAGAGGAACTGGGGTTGCATGTGGTCAAGTGCGCAGCCCTCATGGGAAGACATAAAGGGACGGGAATTCCCGGTGCAAGCTATAATCAAAACAGCTGTAACTTCCTATCATGATGACTTCGGAATGCGGTCGAGAGGATGATGCATAGTATAACAGTGCCATGATACCGTGTATAAAAAACTTTAGGGATCCGGGAAAGTTATAACAAAGTTGTGATTCTATATGAAGGACCCTTCCGATTTGAGCTTATTTTTTCACCCATTGAATATCTTTGAACAAGCAGTATTGTAGATGACAAAGAACACGATGGTTTGAAAATGAGTGTGCCCATGACTATAACAATGGGGTCATTTTCCACCATGCTACTATATTGAGGGTCATTTTTGATGGTCATTGCTACTATATAAATGGGCAAATTTTCCATTTTTGGGGTCGCACTTTATAGAAATGGGGTCAATTTTTTATGATTCTCAGTAATCACAATGAAAAATGGTTGATTTTTCGAATTCGAATGTTATATGAAATGGCCGATTTTTGCGAAGATTACTATGAAAATGGTGGCGAAAGTTCAAAGCCAACCATAGAAATGGGTCAACTTTCGAGACCAACTTATCCTACGGACCCTAACTCCATATCGGACCAATTCCACGTTGATGGACCCTGACGATTGAGATTCGAGTAGGGCCGCCCCCCTCTACCCTGATTCAGACCTTTTTTGTACTTGAGTCGTATTTTTTGTGAACTAGACTTTTCTTCAGCGAGGACCGCTCCCTCTAAAGTTCCACGGCCACTCTAGGTGAAGACCAAGGAAGCGGTACGTCTGGACTAGTTTTTTTTCTGAACTTGGACTTAGTTAGTTTCCACACCCAAGGTTCGCTCTTAGTAGATCTAGAGTGATTTTCAGCTGAACCAATGAAGTGGTCCGATACTGGATAAAAATCTAGCTGCGTGGCCGGGCTACGTGACTTTTCACCCAAGAGTTATTAATAATTCGAACGTTACCCCTGACCAAGCAGCGGTCCATCTGGACTAGTTCATTTTTGAAAAGTCTTCCGGCCGTGGCCCGGCTAAGTGACTTTCACTGCCGTGGCCGGGATAGGGGACTTTTCAATTGACGTAGCCCGGCTAGGGACTTTACTGAAAGATCACTTAAAGTTCTAGGGCGACTTTTCGCTGACCCAAGGAAGCGGTCGCTCTGGACTTAGTTCTTTTTGGAAAAGTCTACCTGCCGTGGGCCCGGTAGGGTGATTTTCACTGCCGTATATAGACGGCTAGGTGACTTTCACCTGAAAGATCACTAAAAGATCTAGGGCGACTTCAGCTGACAAGGGAAGCGGTCCGCTCTGGCCCTTAGTTCAGTTTTTTTATGAACTCTGGACTTAGTTTTTTGCTGAAACTCTGACTAGTGCTATTTTGATGGAAATGTCCGAGAAGATGGCACTTACCCCTCCCTATCGATACGTTCTGGTTCGAGACCCATTTCGATCCTCTTAGAGCAACTTAGAGCCCAGTACTTAACCTCAACTTACTGATGCGAGTTTGCTGTCAGAAACTAGGCATGATACGCAACCTCTTTAAACATTAGATTGAACCTAAAACACCCACCTAAATAGGTTCCGGAAACCCGTAGGAGCCAAAATTTATTATAATCTACCGGGTCATCCTTGGGGAATGAATTGGCTAAGACTACCGCACATGTTCGGCACGACAATATGACTCGCAGTACCAAAATCCAACCCTGACCTCTAACCGGGTAACAACTCTGACCTTGACCGGGCAAGTGAACCCCTGACTTTGACCCAGCTAACCTTGACCCCTCACGTGACGTAACTAAGGGGCCGACCGCACGCCTGTTAAGGCGCGTGCTGTTTTACCGTACTGTTTGGCTCAACCACTAACATTTGACCCCGGTCGCAACCCCTGACCTTGACATCGGCTACTGACCCCTCACTTGAAGGTAACTAAGGGGCGACAGCACGCCTGTTAAGGCGCGTGCTGTTTACCGTAATGTTGGGCTTACTGCATGAATATGTTCCTAACCACTAACCTGTACCCGGTCGCAACCCCTAACCCTTGACCCGGCTAACTGACCCTCCACTTGACCCTTACCTAGAGGCGACCGCACCGCCTGTTAGGCGCGTGCCAAGTTTTACCGTAATGGTCGGCGTACAGGTCTATTAATTAACCCTTTGCTAACTTAGATGGAATTTTAATTTGTTATGACAGATTGTATTGGAATTGTGGGCAGGAATTGTGTTTCTTTTTTGAATTAAGGTGTCAACATCTGTTAATCACCAGACATTTTCTGATAAGATTTAGTTGGTTGGTGATGGTAGTATTTCGGGCGCTGACTTCTGTGGGTAGCAGTAGCTCCAGGCTGCAAGTATTGTTTGGTAGCAGTAGTAGTTTGATTGGAACTGTTGGTTTACACCAACGCACCAAGGCCGCAGGGGGAACCTCTTATACTGGAGAGGATTAGGCCCAGCCCATCAGTTGCCGGTACAGGATCCAAATACCGATGAGGCTCCCATGTGTGGTTTTATTGGCCAGGTTCAAACAGTAGGCTGCCCTGTGTGGTAGCAGCAGTGATTGAAGCGATTGCGGGGTGGACGGAGCGGGGTAGCAGTAGCTAGATTGAGAGATGAAGTTACAAGTCTTTTGATGTTAGTGACTTGTAAGGACAGCCGGCCGGTCGAAGGGTAGGGCAGATCAGCTTAACAGTAAAAGGGTCCGGTCAAGCCCAATAAAAACCGATGGTGCTCTCTTAACTCGGCACAAATCTTTGTAAAATTTAAGCGATTAAATGTAAAAGTCATTAGTCAGTGGTGCACTAATCGCTCGGCACAACACTGTAGGCGTCGGCCTATAGTCATGTTAGAACTACAAGCGTTGCAATGGTGTTTCGGCACACGCTGCGGGCACGTTCAATGTCGTTTGTTCGAGTAAGTCAGCGGAGAAAGTTAGCAAGGAGGGTGCCCTATATTCGGCACAACCTTCCATTAGGCGTCCGCTTTTCCCGTCCAAAATGCTTGCCGCAACATGCACGCTGTTTTGGACCGCGACGGTGGCGCTCAATTCCAAACCTGCCAAAAGCTCTGAAACAAAGAGAAGCGATGGTATACAAAAAAAACACTCCACCCGAACCAGAGATGCACCCCGCACGTTCTGCAACCCGAAACGTCGTCGCTTCGCCCTCCTGAAGCAGTTCAGTCTGGCATCCCGACAGCGGTGCCGGAGTGCCTCTTCCCCATAGAAACCAGCTCATGGCCACGGCACGATTGGTTGTGGCATGTGCATTACTACCAGGTCGATTAGGTGGGGGACCTGGCCGCCGGCGAACCGCCAATGATCTCCTTTTTTCGGGCCCCCCCCAGGTTGAGGATAAACATCGAATGACGAGCAATTTTTCCAGCAGCCGGGTTACCGCGCATTGTGGAAACACGATGTAACAGAATCCCGTCATTGACCCGGCTGATATCGACAAGACGTAAAGCACCTGGCTTCCACCAGTGAGGAATATTTATCCAGAAGAGTTGGAGCACGTAACTGATCAGCTTGGTCAAACGAAGCTCTGTTACTGATGTATTCCAACACTTACGGTGAGCGGCGATAATAGTGCGCCTTTCTTAGAGCCTTTGGTGAGCAGAAAGCGCGGTGATTTCTCGGGACATTGGAATCGCAGGTACGTTATGCGCAGATTGAAAACTAGTGGCACCCACCTTGAGGTCTTTCCACCGCTTGAACGTTGTGCGCCCATTGTGCCGACACTAAAAAGTTCTACACGCGGGGGGTTCCTTTTCCAGGTTCTTGATGACATCGGCTCTCGGGGGTTTTTGCGGCTTTTGAGAAGTCAGTCGGCTGTCCCCGTGCATTCTCTTTCACGGCCCCGTTAGATAGGTATCCGCGCTCCAACAGTTCCGGGGCTAATAGATAGGATCAGTACAACTTGTCGCAGTAAATTTGATGGAAAATTGTTGTGGTGCTCGATGTCACGTCGAGCGCGAATCCACGACTTTCCGCCGCGTGTTGGAAGGTGCATAGGCAGTAAAGTTGCAATGGATCCAGTGTCCATTCGCATAATGCGTACATGCTGAAGCCCTGGCTGGTATGCTTGGTCGGCATTCGATGGTTTGTCAGCCAACCGTAATTGCCCCTTGTACGGCCCCATGCCTTCATCGAGAGATAGTTGGGAGTGCAGTTATATTTCTCCTGGCAATTCCGCTAAACAGTGTCCCAGGCGGGGGGGAAAAAACGGACTCTATTCCCGCGGATGCTTTCTGATGTATTAAGCGTTAGTGCTCTTTTTCTTCCTGGTCTGAATCCATCTCTCTGGGTCGGTAGTCGGATTCGCCCAAGAGAGAGTTGCTACCAGACAGGACTTAAAAACGCGTTTTACCCATCGCATTGCCAAATCATCGGGTTTCGTAAACACGGATGGGGTGACCAATAATCCTTGGCGTTCGCCACCGAATTACGACCCTGACCAGGATGGAACAAAACCACGCGCGATTGGCGCGGATTGTCATTCTTTCTCACCCTCTTTTCTCTCAACCGGATGTTGTTCCAGTCGGCGATCTCGGAAGAGATTAAGAGAAAAAAACTCCGCAAAATAGTCCAGGGGCCGCGGTCTGTTGGTCAGCGTCAATTAGGTCGGTCCACTCGGCAGTGCAAGTGTTACCGCGGAAACAGTGTCGTCGCACGGGGTCAAATGTGGCGCGTCATCCGAGATCTCCTTGGAAGGGTCCAGCAGGTCAAACAGTCCTCGCTGGGGTCATTTTCTGCCTCGTCTATATATCGGCACCCTTCTGTCGCGGTGGGCTGGCTTGCGCGGGTCATCAGAAAAAACTCTTATGACCTACAGGCTCATCAATGTAAGTGGCTAAAGTCGGTTCCAGCGTAGGGTCCGCGTCAAGCGCAGCTTCATCACGGGTCGCCCACCGTGTCACCGGGCGCGACTATCCTGGGGATTACAACGCGGGAGTTGTACTCCGATTTGGCAGGATAGCCTTGCCCGATGAGCTGATGCAACCGGGCCCTTCCCCCCGGCTCCTTTAGCTCTTTGGCTTTGGTTTCGGCACAGCAGGTAGGGGGAAAGGGGGGGGGGAGCGACGGCTCCGCTGATGAAGGGATTGCGCCGGAGTCTGCTGCGCGCTTTGCTACCTTAACCCGCCAAAGGCTGTTGAATGGGCGGTCGTATGGTCTTTGCTGCCGATACACTCCCCGATATCCACCCGCGGGCTTCTTAGGATTACTTGCAGCTTTGAAGCCTTCTTTTTCCAACCACGAGTCAGATGTTCTCTGTGGGAGGCCTCCGATGAAGTGCTGTTGTCGTGTCATGGCTAGACTGATGCAGATCGCTGCGATCGCTCCTTTTATGACCTTTTATTCCCGCCACGAATCATCAAGTGCCGGAGTACAACGTGACGGTATCACGCTGAAGTTATCACGTGACAAAAGGTATGCGAAAAGAAAAAGAACAAAAATTAATTTACCTTGAGTGGGGCTCGAACCTGGTACAAATCCGGAATCCGAGCGGGTTGGTTTGGTGTACCGTAGCGTCTGGTCTTCGGTCCATCGTGCTATCCACTGAACATCTGATACTTACCTAAAAATTGATGCATTGTTTAAATCTTATTACCTTGGAATCAAAGTACCGGAAAGTACGGTCACATGATGGAAACGGATCTTTCACCGTCCAAAAATTTATCCCAAAGTGACTGGAAACGATCTTTCACCGTCCAAAATTTATCCCAAAGTGATACTTTCGGTGAATTCAGAATGCGGCTGCCTTCACTAAACTGCAGGTGCGGCCCGGCCGTTTTCACTAAAATCCAATTTTAAGATTTGACACAAAATATTACATTTGAAAAATGGAAAAAGGTTCCTCTTTCGAAAAAATTGACTAAGTCCAACTTTGAAAAAAACGAAAGTCCAGGGCGGACCACTGACTCGGTCTTTAGCGGGAAATTGGCCCTAGATCCAACAGCCCATCGTTAAGGGTGAAAGAAAAAAAACTAAGTCCCAGAGCGGTCGGCGTCCTTGATCTTTAGCCGGAAAACGCGGCTACATGGGGGTAACTGGTCCGACTCCCGGACTTGAAAAATAAACTAAGTCCAGCGCGGACCGATTCCTTGGTTATTTAAACGGGAAATTTGCCTAGATCCAACAGCCATAGGTGAGGGTGAAAAAAAAACTAAGTCCAGGAGCGGTTCGGTTCCTTGATTTTAGCCGGAACTCGCGGCTACATGCGTGTGGTAATGGTCCGATCCCCGACTTTAAAAAATCAACTAAGTCCAGAGCGGACACCTGCCTCGGTATTGAGGGGAAATTTGCCCTAGATCCAACAGCATAGTTAAGGGTGTGAAAAAAAAAAACTAAGTCCAGAGCGGTCGGCTTCCAGCCAGCCGGAACTCGCGGCTACATGCGTGTAAGTGGTCCGCTCCGGACTTGTAAATTTTTCAAAGCCAAGTACCAGTGGCTCGATATGTAGAGTATTTATCGTTCTGGTCCGAACCCACGCCCCAGCCGCCTTGCAGGGCCGGCTTTTTGAGGCCTCGCCGCAATGCTACATTTTTGTACCACACTCAATGTAACGCTACGAAAGCGTCCCTAGATCAAAATCCAAATTTCGCATACGGCACCCGTCCATTTTAAGCTATCTCCAGCGGAGAGACGCTCTCGGTAAAAATCCACTACTAGTGGAACGCCCGTCCTGCCGGCTATGGAAAAATGTTGGCGCAAAATATTCTAGCCGCTCAGACCAAAACCCGACCCGGGCAGTACACGGATATACTCCCCTATAGGATACGTTCTGGTCCACGACAGTTGGGCTCCAATTGCCTTTCATTTATATCCGCGTCCACACGAACCACATCCCACCAGTGTGGGTCTGCGATCGGAAAACGGACAGGCCCAGAACTCTTTCATACATGATGTTTTTTTTCCATTCAAACCCGATGTTAAGTTGAGTTTTGCGGAAACGGAAAGTGGCCAACATTTTTTTAGAAGCTCCGGGTGATTCCCGGCGACAGAAGTGGTGGCGAATACGCACGATCCAACCGTGCGGGGCAACGGCAGTTACAGTACCCTTCAAGTAGAGTAGCCGGGCCACCGGCCGCAAAATTAGCTGGGCCACAGCCGGAAAATCACCTATTTATTGGGGGGAGACAACCGTAGAGTCCGCAAGAAAATGGTGGCCACCGTTCGGTTTCCGGGAAACTATGTAGATAAGGTATTGAAGGTTCATATCTAATGTTTTCGAGAGTGGATTATAATGCCCGGTTTCTGACAAACTGACTCGAACCATGTCATTTGCGGGTAAGTACGGGCTATCGCTATGAAGTTGTCTCTAAGGATAGAAAATGAGCCGCGACCAGATCGTATACTATAGGAGGGTATTACTAGTAATCTCAGACTTCAAAAATGTCCAAAAAGTCAGAGTTCAGAAAAAAAAAGAAGTCCAGCGCGGACCGCTTCCCTGGTCAGCGGAAAGTCGCCCTGATCTTTTAGTAACTTCAGTGAAACGTCACCTAGCCGGGGCCACGGCCGTTGAACAGTCATCTAGACGGGCAACGGCAGGTAGAACTTTCAAAAATGAAAAATAAGTAAAGAGCGGACGCTTCCTTGGTCGCGAACGTCGCCCTAGATCTTTTAGGCTCTTCAGTGAAAAGTCACCTAGCCAGGCCAGGCAGTGAAAAGTCACCTAGCCGGGGCCACGGCAGTGATGCAGTGAAAAGCCATCTAGCCGGGCCACGGCAGGTAGACTTTCAAAAAGAATAAGTCCAGAGGCGGACCGTTCCTGGTCAGCGGAAAAAGTCGCCCTAGATCTTGAGTGATTTTCAGCTGAAAATCACATGGCCGGGGCCAAGGCAGGTAGATTTTCAAAATGAACGAAGGCAGACGCGGACCGATTCCTGGTCAGCGGCAAGTCTCGCCCTAGATCTTTTAGTGATTCTTTCAGTGAAAAAAGTCACTAGCCAGGCCACGGCAGTGAAAAGTCACCTAGCCAGGCCACGGCATTGAAAGTCATCTACAGAGGCCACGGCAGGTAGACTTTTCAAAAATGATTTAAGTTCCAGAGCGGACCGCTTCCGTGGTCAGCGGAAAGCGCCCTAGGTCTTTTAGTGATCTTTCAGGAAAAAGTCACATTGCCGGGCCACGTCAGTAGGACTTTTCAAAACAAGGAACTAAAAGGTTTTTTTTTTTTCCCAACGGGGGGAAAGCGGCCCGCTTCCTTGGTCAGCGGAAAGTCGCCTAGATCTTTTAGTGATTATTCAGTGAAAAGTCAATGGCCGGGCCACGGAAGGTCAGGTAGACTTTCAAAAATTGAACTAAGGCCCCAGAGCGGACGGCTTCCTGGTTCAGCGGGAAGTCCTGATTTTTGTTGAAAAGTCACCTAGCCGGGGCCCGGTATGTAGACTTTTCAACAATGGACTAAGTCCCGAGCGTACCGCTTCCTTAGTATTTACCTGAAAATGGCCGCTTTAGACTTAAGAGTTGTGGGGTTGCTGAAAGCTGGTTGGATGGCCGCGGAGAAATCGACTGGAAAGGGAGAAGAAATTTTGCCCAAAATTTGAAAAGGGTTAAAAGTGGGTTGTGTGATTTAAGGGATAGAAATGGTCATATTTTTGTACAATTTGGTCACTATAAAAAATGGGTCGATTTTTTTTACCCGGCGAACGCAACACCTGTCCCAATTTTTGGGTCGAGTCCCCCCCCCCTCCTTTAAGCCACACCCTTGTGGAGAAAAAACAGCGAAATGAACTTTGGCCTCTGGATTGTTATGTCGAAAAAATATGGCCAAAACCCGCTTCTATTTTTTACATATATCGTAGTTGCATTCTCATTATGTAATTGATGCAGTACTACGCCTCTTTGTTTGTTAATTACTCGAAGAGAAGTGTTTTTGCACGTAAGTACAATTGGTGAGAGCACATTTAGCACATATCGGGCCGACGTCAAGTGGTGAGTCATAACTCCCTCAATAAAATTATCTGAAACGGCTCGCTTCAGTCATATGCTGGCCCCGAAATAACACTTACAGCATGCTTAGCTTCATGTATAGGAGTCAAAGAAAAATCTCATTGAAAGTATTTTCCCTACATTCAACTTGGTACCAACGTTGTGAAGGTATTTACGAAGCTTGGATTTGCCTGTTCGTTCTTGAAAAAGCAGAAAATCAAAATTAAAAAAAAATTTTCAAATTATGAGCCTTTATCCTTGTCTGGGGGGGGGGGGGCGGGGGGGTTACCACCCCTCCCCTAGTGAAACTTGCTCCGGTGAGATAAAAGCCCAAAAGCTTCGGCGTAAAGCTTATAGGCGATTCACACCAGTAAATAATTGAGGAAAACAGGCAAGGCCAGCCCCACTGCAAATGCGGGTGTTTTTTGGTGGACCCTCAGCCTAAGTTACCCTAAAAACGAGAGAAATGGCGATATCTGGGTTGCAATCATGGTGCATCAATATCAAGTATAAAATCTGTAGGAATCTCAAAAAAAGGTTGTCATTGATAGTTATTTTGATCCGACAACCCAATTTTTAACGTATTCTTACAGGAGAACACATCGACTGAAAAACGTGCTCGGACCTCAGGGTCCACGGTGCTGCTCGTCTCACGGTCAGTAGCTCGAACTTGGGGATAACTAGTCCTAATTTGTGTAGATTGATTGGGTAGGAGATATTGATGACCCTTCAAGCAGAATGTTAGCTTTAAGGGAGATGTTCATTTGATGAGAAACTGACGTTTTCAGATCGGCCATTTGTACAGGAACGATGGGAGCAGCATTAGTGGTGTGTGAACCTATTAGCAGCAGTGTGAAGAGACCTGAAAAAGTTTGTGACCTCCACCTGATCTCGGTAAGTATTTGATCTTGTTAACTGTTTCAAAACCATGGATACTAAAGCAAGCCCCCTGGCCTAGGGTTGTCTGTGCAGAGCGGGGCGGGGGGGGGTGGGGGGGGGTCAGGCAGAGAATTATGGAGATAGTGCTTCGGGATTGCAAAGGCAAGGTAGGTGTGAATGGAATGGAGCCCTGTTACAACCATCTAGGCTGGCTGCAGTTATGAAGCTCTCAGGTTATGAAGTATATGTAAAACATGACCGAGTCTAAGGTGCAAAATCAGGCAGTCTGGCTTGTGCAACCTGTTTATGGTTTGGGCTCGAGTAAATAGCACAAATATATGGATAAAGCTAGGCAATGACAACTTTGTGATTGTACATTGCCGGATTTTACCACTGATGGGGGCTCTCCTTTTTCCAGAAATTGAAGGTATTTTGATACATGTTAAATTGAAAGTGTTTATCAGCTTTAATAGGCCTTTGGTGTGAAATGCTTAAAGCACCCCCCCCCCCGAGTAAAAACCCCTCTCCCGGGTTAAAAGTTCCCTCCCCGAGTAAGCCCTTCCCTTCACTTCTCAAAGCCAGGCACTAAGGAGCAAAAGGATAAGTTATTTTATTTATAAATATATGCTTTCAAGCAATGGAAAACAGAAAGTGTTTTTGGGGAGCCCTATCTAAGCAATCTTCAGTAGATGCAGAATATGGATACTTAGGGGGACAGATACTATTTTGTTGCTCACTTAATTAAAACAAAACAAAATATCTTCACTGATGATCACAACCTGTGAAGGGGGGTGTTTCAAATAGACATGAAATGAAAGCAATTACTTTAGAAATCTGAGGTCTCTGTAGGATTCACACCAGGTAAATAAATTGATGAGATTGAGGAGAAAGAGGAAACAGGTAACATCAGTCCTACCCCACTTCAAAGGAGGTGTTTTTTTTTTGGTGACCCTCGCCAAGTATACCCTAAAAATGAGAGAAATGCGAGGACCCTGCGGTTGCAAAAATTCATTGGTGTTATCAATATAAGTATAAAATCACTTGTCATTTGAATGGTTATTTTGATCCGACCAAACCAATTGTTAACCGTATTCTTATATGGACACTGACTGAAAAAAGGGTGCCCGGTCATCAAGGGTCCCAAGGTGCATGCTAGTCTTCACGGTACAGTGTAGCTCGAAAATGTGGGATAACTACCCTTATTTCATGATGATGGGTAGGAAGATTATGGATGACCTTCAAGAAGAATGTTAGCTTTAAGGTCTGAGATTTTCCATTGAGGAGAAAATGAGTTTTATATCGGGCCCATTGTGTACAGGCAAACCGAATGATGGGCGCAGCTTAGTGGTGGAAACCCTAGGGCTCATTTCTCATCCTTCTGGTCATTTTAGCGGAAACAATATGTGAAGGTGGTTATGCCGTCAAGTCGAAGGGTGGGTAGGGGTGGTTCCACCTGAGGATATTTATTGGTGCATTTTTGAAAAAGAAAGAAATGCACAGTTACGTGTTTAACTGTTCATGAAGCATTTGCCATCATTTGAGCTGAAAACAGCATGAAAACCATATTCCTAACCTTTTAGCGCAAAATTGGTATTTTCGCATATTGTATGTGGAAAAAATGCCAATTTCGCCGACTCGCGGAACTTGATGACGTCATGTTTGTGTAACCGCCACATCATATAGGTATGTGGGTATCTTATTTGGGTATATCAAGGAAAGAAGAGGACCATAGCTATCACTGGTTATCATAAGCATCGGGTGCTTATAAAGAATTGTCGGGGGCTGCTTAACAACCCCCCCTTGGTAATCCGTTGGTTTTTGTTAAAAAAAAGGCTTGGAAGGACCATGGAAGAAGAGGATAAGACGGCAACCACAACGACCCACTTGGTTTTGAACGATCTATCTGCCCCGCCCACTTCATTTGCAATTGTTATCTCTACAAAGGGCCCTGTTTCCGAGGATAATTTTATCAGACCTTGCCCGAGGGAAAAAAAAAAATCTCAGGTTAGTGGTTGGTTGTATCTTCATTGCGAAAAGATGAAAGATTCCGGGTCATTCGGGAATCAGCGAAATCAGCACGAAATGAATCCTGCGAAATTATTTAAGACTCAAAAATATCCACAAGCCCGGGTGGGGGGGGGGGGGGTGGGTTGGGTCTGGATATGTGGGGGGGGGGGGGGGGGTTACTTGGATATGGTCGGGAACCCATTGCTCGTTCCGAAACAAATAGGGTGGTATGGATCAAATTCACAATATAATCAAGTTATACAGTCCCGCTAGGGGTACAAATTCAAGTTGTGATTGTGACTGGTTCAATGATCAAATAGAGAAAAATCTCGCTTAAAATGTCGCAAAAAATAAACCATAATAGTCGGCACCACAGCCAGCGCAGCTGGGAAGATGGTGTTTATTGTTGTGTTTGGACGTTTTTCTAGACTGAATTTTCTCGCTGAACACGGATGGTGCCGGGCTCGATTTTTAAAAAACGTGCCCAAAGCGGTCCCCCGGGGTCCAAGGTTTGGAAGGGGGAGGGTGGGGGTGGGGAAAAGAAAAAAAAAAAAAAATCATTAACTTTGGTATACATGACCCCCATTGTGGTTATTAGGTGTCTATTATAGGTTTTTGGAATTAGTGATAATAAATTGATTGAGATAACTCTTAAAATCCTAATTGCTTCTTTGTGCCCTATGCTCAAATTTCAAAATGGCTGCCGAAAAAGTGAATTTTATCACGTTTTGTACATCTTGACCAATATTTGCATTTCTGGTGCCCATATCAATATTGTCGGGCATTACAAGATCATTAAATTGACTTTCGAAATCCAAAATGGCTGCCACTTGACTAAATGTCAAGATTCAAATGGCTGCCATGTGCTGAGCGAATGGCCTTCAAAAAGGGATTGCTATTACATTTTGTATGTATTTTAGCTATTTATGTATATTTTGTGCCTGTTATATTTGGTTTGGCACTACAAGGGTTTTATACAACTTTAGAAATCCAAGATGGCGTCTATTTTTTAAAAAAAGTCAAAAGAAATGGCTGCTATCTGTTGACTTTAATAGATTGTCTTAAAGAATTAACTTCCATTGCGTTTGTGTATCTCGATATGTTTTTGGCAAGCAGCGCAGTAAGACGAATGAGGTAAGATCTTGTAATTATTTCTAATAATTGAAACTAAATTTTTCAATATCAGAACTGTCCTTTGTCGCAAAAACAAAAGAAACCATAAACAAAAGAATGAGCTTGGAGAATGCGCATTATCTAAAGATTACTAACTTACAAATCCATGGATAAAATGAAAAAGTGTCGGAAACCTAGTAACGAAATACACTTTTCAGATGTGTATTAATATCTCTTCGTGAAAGGCTCTTTGAGAGTTCTCTTTTTTTTGAGACGCCACATGTGTGGCAGGAGATATAGTCCTCCGTGTTCACAGTCCGGGAACAATGGTGAACAATAGGGCAATCGATTCAGTCGACTCTTCACACAACATTAGTTTCACGCTTTATTCCGTTGTTGGATGGAGCCCGGACTATGATACCTGCCGGACTATGATTACTTTCACAACGGTATTACTACTAAAAATAATTTGTTTGAAATATAATACATACATGTACAGTACAAAGATTAAATACGGGGTTCCCAAGAAATAAGTTCCCCCTAAAATTCAAGGACATTTCGTTGCATAACTTCGCTTAGAACTGGATGATTGGAAAATTTTAAAAAGTTTTGAAGAGAGGAAACATTTGGCTCTGCCACAAAAGTCGTTGCTTTTCAAACAACACCTTTGGCATCAACACACACTCCCTTTTTCCAAAAATGATGTCAGAAAAAAGTGGCACTTTACCGTGTTCAAAGGTCTAAAGTAAGAAATTAACAATTTACAACGACAATTTCATTTCCATACTCATTGCAATCTGAGGTAAATAAGCTTGAGACATTGATGCATGGGCAAACAAATAAACAAGACAAATATGCAGGAAAATAAAGAATGAGATGTAAGCTATAAATAGTCATTTTTCTTTGCATATTGCTCTTTTTTTATGAAAGAAAGAAGTTATTGTTTGAAATGCCTGTTTCAAATCAAAACAAGCTTAATTTTTTTGTAATTTAGGATGAGACTCAATAGTCAATGTTTCCTCCATCTGCACTGGTGACATTATTTTAGTGTTTACACCAGGGCCGTAGCCAGGGGGGTCCGCTTTATGATGTTGAAGGTCCGCTTTGCCAATAAGGTCCGTGTTGTCAATTAAAAGTTTGTCTTAAGGGTTGTGGTGCATGGTATATGAATGACTAAGCAGCTGTTAACCATCGTTTTTACTACGCAAAAGGTCCGCTTCTGGCAAATCCGCACCCCCCCGCATAAATTCCTGGCTACGGGCCTGGTTTACACATACTGTTTACCAATTTGCTGATGTTCTGTTGATGGATGTGGTTCCATGCCGCGTTGAGTCAGTTCTGCTTTATGTGTCGATCTGCTTCACATTTGGAGTGGTGTTGCTTACTCAAATCTCATCTCATTGTTGTTTGTCTGCATATATGTCTTGTTTGTTCATTTATTTGCCTATGTGTTCATGTTTTAAGCTTATTTAAAAAAAAAAAAAAAAAAAAATTTCTTTGCATATTGCTCTTTTTTTATGAAAGAAAGAAGTTATTGTTTGAAATGCCTGTTTCAAATCAAAACAAGCTTAATTGTTTTGTAATTTAGGATGAGACTCAATAGTCAATGTTTCCTCCATCTGCACTGGTGACATTATTTTAGTGTTTACACATACTGTTTACCAATTTGCTGATGTTCTGTTGATGGATGTGGTTCCATGCCGCGTTGAGTCAGTTCTGCTTTATGTGTCGATCTGCTTCACATTTGGAGTGGTGTTGCTTACTCAAATCTCATCTCATTGTTGTTTGTCTGCATATATGTCTTGTTTGTTCATTTATTTGCCTATGTGTTCATGTTTTAAGCTTATTTACGTCAGACTGCAATTAATATAAAGAATGGAAATGAAGTCGTTGTTGTTAATTGATACTTTCTTGACTTTAGACCTTTGAATACGGTAAAGTGACACTTTTTCTGACAACATCATTTTTGGAAAAAGGGAGTGTGTGTGTTGAAGCCAAAAGTGTTTTTGAAAAGCAGTGACGTTTGTGGCAGAGCCAAATGTTTCCTCTCTTTAAAACTTGTTGAAATTTTCTAAACATCCAGTTCTAAGTGATGTTATGCAACAAAATGTCCTAGAATTTTAGGGGGAACTTATCTTTTGGGATCCCCTTATGTATAGCGTAATAGCAGGTGACTGTATTGAAAGAGTGGTAATCCATTAAATTGATGGAAGCACTTGCCAACCCCCCCCCCATTAATGGCCCCAGTTTGGGTTTCAAGGTAATACAGGGTAAAAAATTAAAATGTTTCGAATGTGTTAAAAAGCACACCATGGTGTTTGTCTGGTTACAAGGATGCAAAAAAAGTATAATTTACACTATCTATGGCTTATAGTTCCGGAGTTACGGGGTAAAAACTGTAAAACGGTGAAAAAGTCAATTTTGGTGTGTACATGGGTCAAAAGTTAAAAGTTGCTTTAATTCAGTTAATATGTTGTACAAATTGTTTCTCTAGCTTAAAGGATTGAAATAAGGAATAATTTGCCTTATCTGTTCTCTAAATTGATCTTTGGATTGTAACTTAAGTAAGTTCCTTTAGCAAATGGCGCATTGCTTAAACTAGTTGTAAATCTGTATGTATTCCAATAAGGATCTAATTGGGACTTCCAAGTGGGAAGGCTATATTATCGGATCGGTATACCTTCTTTGGCAAATTGCTGGGGAGTGGGAACCACAGCGGCTTATATATTACTAGGATGATTATTAAGAACTTCGAATGTGAAGTTAGGCCAGTTCATTCCGCGGTACCTTCTTTGGCAAATTGCTGAGGAGTGGGAACCTCAGTAGTTTAGTATATTACTGGTCGCTGAGTGCTTTGGAATTGGAAAGAAACTGGAATATGGATACATAAATATTTGGAATACTTGATTTGGAATTGGAAATAAATAAGGGACTAACTCCTGGCAAATATGCGCCACATTACTTTCTGTGTTTTCATTTCCCGGGTGGTAAACATTTATAATTGTATGCATTGATATGGTGAACAATACCTTACGATAAATATTTAATCTATACTGTACATACATGTATTATCACGATATTTCAAACAAATTATATTTTGCAGTAATATTTAAAATTTTTGGCATTTTGGCAGCTTTGCCAGGAAAATAGAAAGTGTTTTCGTCAACTTGTACCGCCAAACTGCAAAAGACACAAAAACACCAAATGTGGCTAACCTCTAAATCTAATGTCAATGAAACTGTTTGAATGATATTATGACAATTTTGACATATGACAGCCGTTTTTAATTTTTGAAAGTTGTTTAATCCTCGTCCAACCAAGGGTTTTCTACCCCCCCCCATTTTTTTCCGTAATTAAGGGACAAACGTCATCTTATTTGGTATTAGTGTGTAGATACAAATGGCCTTTCTTCAAATAAAGTACAAATATATCAAGATGTAACAATATGACATCATAGTAACGTCATAACTTAGAGCTTATTTATAACGTTATTGTAAGCAAATCTTCAAAACCAAAGGTTTTACGACCATTTTCGCCATTCATGCAAGGCAAATTGGTATTTATTTGGCAATGATGGGTGCCAAAGTAAGCATACGCATGTTATTAGTCTAAAAAAAAAGAAAAATACAAATATTGTCAGTATTTTGCTTACAGTAGTATAATTTTTTTTGCATTTTACACAGTTAAGTATAGGAAGGTGGCAACCATCCCCCTACCTTCCGACTTTGAACGGACACCCTGACCTCCGTGAAGGCGGTACCTCCAATTTTTTTTCGCTTATATACCAATTACCCCAATTATATTATTTGCTTGATTAATATTCATAAATCTCATCTTGGTAAACTATTTATTCGCTTCACTGATACTTGTGCAATACATCACCCTTTTTTTGCGTGTTCATAGGCCTCACTGCTCTGCTCCTTTTGATGATATTCCTCTGTTTCATTTCAGACTTGTTACAAATTTCTTGTACCTTGTCTTACTGAATCACACACATGTACCTGTATACACACAGACACACACAGACAGACTAAACCCTGGTATCCGTCCTACCTATTTACTTTGCTCCTGCGCTCGCTCAATGCTACCCCTTGTTTTCTAAACGATACCAGTGTTTATGCTGTCACCTCCCGTTTTCTCTGCTCTGCTGTCTTATGAAGATAGTCAATGCTAGTGCATCTTCACATTGTTAATGACCTTGCACCCCATTGTCATAATTCTGCAGGTCTTTGTGGACCAAAACCCTGTTGTATCTTTCCCCTACTAGTGTTAAAGTCTTTTGAAATTGTAAGCACCCTAAATTCTTAAGTAAATGCTGTATCTAAGCTTTTTATTAAATAATCTTAATTAATTGTATTTTGTTAGTATTTTCCCTTGTAGTAAGTGACCATTTAGGTGTACACTGCTGACTTTTTGTTTTTGTATAAATAATCCTTAGCCTTTTTTTTAATTTTCTTAGTCCCCCTGTTTGTTCTAGTCTGTGCTAGTCTTGTTTGTATTATATTCGTCTTTTCGACTTTTCACCACATCTTGTCCCCACATGTATTGTCTCACTGATATCTACCGCCGTACCCGGTTTTTCGCAGTTTGCTCTCTTCTTATTTCTTCTCCAACGCACCCTCATCCATTCAATCTTTCTGCTCTCTCTCTCTCTCTGTTCTCTCGTTCTCTCTCTCTCCCCTCTCTCTCTCTTCTCTCTCTCTCTCTCTCTCATAACTTAAATCTAACTCTCTTGGGTTCCTTTGATTTTAATCCTTTTCAGTATGCCCATGCCCTTCAATATAGAACTGGCCATTAACCACCAGCTTCACGACATGACCTTCCCGCGCCCCCTAATTGAATTTTTCACCACACTAAATTGAACATCATCAAACTTAACTTCCTCTGCATCATCCTACTTACAGACCGCCATATCATCTCAAGACATGTGACCACCCATCTCATCATCACACCCGCAAACAATCCTGGTTTCTGACTCCCGCTATCACACAGACGACAGTTTTTCAACACTTAATAAATCCATCAAGCAACCATATTCCATTTCACATTTCAACGTCGTAGTTCAAAAAATCACCTGAAGAAATCCCTAACTACCTTGATCACTTCAACCATTCTTTCTCTGTCTTAGCATTTTCAGAAACATGGCTTACTGAGACACCAAGTCAACACCTCACTTTAATGGCTACACGTACATTCCATGACCACTCACTGGCAGAGGAAGGGATTTTTGTCTTTATCATAAAATATCACCATCTCATACAAAATCATCGACAGAACACCAGAACCAGAAATTGACTTCACTTTCATCGGACTCACCATTAACACCAACAATAGACCCAAACCATCACCGTCGGAGTTATTTACAGATTGCATGAACACACTATCCAAAATTTTAAAACACGCTTCGAGCAGCTCTCACTAACTAAATAAAACCACCGTGATGTCTATATTTCGTGACTACAATATCACTCTCCTCATTACTCCATCTCCACACATTAATTACTTTATTAACACATCGCCATCGCTTGCAAACTCTTATATCCCCAAAATTACAGACCACAAGAATTAGCATAACACTCTCATTGATAACGTTTCACCGACTCCCCTGACACAGAACTCCACACCAGGGATATTTTCAACTGACACTACAGATCACTTCCAATATTTCCTAATTACATCTCCAAGGCATAAGCATGCCACAAAAAAAAAAAAAAAAAAAAACAATCACTAAACGTGACAACAGAGATCACAACATTCGCACCTTTAACGCGTAGCTCAAAACTGAATCATGGGACATATCTTACAGAAAATGAGCTAACATAGCGTACAGCACTTCATTACAACTTATAACCAAACAGTACAATGATTCATTCCCCTTACAAAAGAAGACCTTACAAATCGTAACCACAAGCATCCCTGGATGACAACAGCAATTTCCAAGTCAATCAACATCAAGCATGGCCTCTACAAGACAACCTCAAAAAAAAACACACCAGCAACCAACAACAATATAAACAAGACAAAAACAATTAACTCACATTTTCGTATGCCAAGAAAAAACACAACACGACAAATTCATAAACTCAAAAATGATCTTGCAAAACCTGACATTCTCAACAACATTCTAGGCAAAGGTGTCCACTAAACGGTCCCTGACCTTTTCACCTCATAATAATAAGCAGATAATTGACCCGCTTGACATAGCTAACCGCATTCCACGATCACTTCACTAACCTTGGCAAAACCTTGGCTACCAAAATTCCCCTTCAAATAACTCTTAACAAACACTTCCAAAACACATTACTTCAATGGTCCTGAATCAGTTACTGAAGATGAAATGCACAAACTTCGCCACCTCCTAAAACATGGGAAAAGTGCAGGTACCGACAGGATAGATCCCGGGATTGCTAACAATCATATGATAACATCATTTCGCCTCTTGATGTGCACATATTTTAACCAATCACTTCACCGGAACTTTCCCAGATCCCTCAATCAAGCCAAAGTCTTCCTATTACAAACACAAAGACGCCATAACATGCAAATTCGGCCCATTTCTGTTCTTCCCTCTTTTTCAAAACTTACTTAAATCATGTATAACAACGTCCGTCTACATCTCTTAAAACGAAAGAGTGAAAACCACTCTAAAAGAGTGAAATCTCACTCCAAAAAAGTGCCATCTGAGTGACGCATCTTTTAGAGTGAGATTCCACTCAAAATAAAGAGTGATCAAAACCAAGGAACGAGTGAACTATAACTCGCTTTTAGAGTGAACTAGTCACTTTTATTAGTTTTGATTCTTTAGAATTTCGTTTGTTGGTGGTATATTGTATGTGTAGGTCATAATGCATAACATCGTGACATGAATATAATGAATAGTGTGGCGCATCATTGGGCATGATTCAGTGAGACATTCATGATCACGTTATGTCCATGCCCCGTGACAATGTCATGATTGTGCGTTTCTGTGACTGTGTAAGCCTAGCCTGCCGGGATCGCACCTGGGGCGCAGACTCTCGTACCGGTATGTACGAGTGTGGGACTTAATACAGTAAATAACCGTTAATGCTTCTCCACACTTTGTAAATGCTATGAAACTGTCAGACCCGACCCCCTACCATATACTCACCCGTGAATATATGAATTTCTTCACTAATTTCCACTTCGTTCAACAAAACAAGCCGTTTGCTGACGGTCTCGCCTTACTCGTCCGCCATGTTGTTCGAAAATAATCACGCGATTTTGCGGCGTTTCTGATAGGCTATTAGTTCACTCCGCAAAAGAGTGAGACTTTTCTCACTCTTTTAGAGCTACAACAAAACCCGGTCGATAAGAGTCGAGTGTGGCTTCACTACTCCGAAGAAAGTGGCATTTTGAGAGAGCCACTCGGTAGAGAGTGAGTTCTGTAAACCGTCGAGTGAGGTGTCGGTGTTGCATTTGTCTTTTTCTCGCTCTTTTAGAGCTAAAAGCCACTCGATTATAGTTAATAATTTAAAATACCATCGAAATTCAGAGTGATTTTTTTCACTCCTTTTCATCCTTTTAAGAGATACAATTCTTCAATAAGCACAACACTCTTGTCGATGAACATACGGTTTTAGGCCCAAACGGCTCACACAACTTAACCTGGCCACTCTCCTTGAACTAACACCAACCTCAACCTTGCACAAAAATAACTTCATACCATGGGGGTATTCCTGTATCCCTCCAAGGCTTTCGACCCATTGACCACAACATTCTTCTTCACAATCTTTACCATTACGGTGTCCGTGGTGTAGTCCTGGAGTGGTTCAGGAGTTACCTAAACTACCCGCTCACAATCAGTCTACTTACACTCCACCGCATCATCAATCAAACCCATCACAGTTGTCGTCTCCCGCAAGTCTCAATCCTTGGACCCTACTTTTCCATCATTCATGATGACATCACCAACATCTCCAACACACTAAAACTAATCTATTGCGATTACACAAACATTTTTCTTTCAAACCCTACATTGAATGGCCCTTTTTAACAACATGACTCATGAACTCGCAAATCAACTGACTGGTTTCGGGCAAACAACCTTTCAACTCAATGGTTTTAAAAACTAATTCAACAAATGCTTTTTCTCTTCTCTACACACAACACTAATCACAATCAAACATTAACAATTAGATAACCAGACAATCTTCCAGGTACACACAACCCAATTTCTTGGCATCACAATCAGACGACAACTACATGGAACACAGCATCAATTCTGTCACAACAAAGCGTCCTCACGCCATTGGTACAATCTACAGAGCTAAACACCAACCACCCGTCATACTAACCCTTAAAATCACTTGACAACACACTAGTTCTTCCATACCTTAGTTACTGTAACATCATCGCCTCCAACTATCATTCACACGACCTCCCCAATAGGAACAAACATCACCTAGAATGGGCCTTCTCACTATCACAAACTCACCTCCCAGAACTCACACTTTGCCATTATTTCAATCACGGAAAACACTTAAATTAGATCACCTCAACCAACTTCAAACGCGCTTCATTTTTTGACTATCACAACAATCCTTTACCTCCGAATTTTTAGCAATTATTTACCACAAACAGAACAAATCCACGCTATAACACCAGACAAGCCGCACAACTTCAAATCTTCCCCTCCCCAAAATCTTCTCTGAAAAGCACTTTATTCAGTATCACGGCGCAAACTTTGGAATGATCTTCCCGAATTCTCACAACAATTAAAACAAAAATACTTTTAAAGCTCAACTGAAAAATACATTTCATTCAACCAGTACATTTCTTTTTAAATTTCTCCCCCAAGTCCTTATTTCTCACCTCACTTTATTCTTCAACTCCTTTCTATCTCTACTCTTACTTTTTTCTTCACTTTCACCTCATCTACCTCTGCTTCCTCATTATGCATTGCATTAGCATACTCAACAGACATGTTGAAAAGTCTTCCTTTATGTCCAAAATTCCCGTTTTCCGGGTACGTGTTTTGTTTACTTAGATAACGTTGTTGTTTGTTTTCGTTTTGTTATGTATATTTAACTATGTAATATTTATCACCCTGTTGTAACATTATTGGAATTTTTAGTTTATTTTACTTTATGTAAAATTGTATTAAAATATGTATTAAAAGATGTATTACAGGGCCAGCAATTAACCATAAGCCCTATCGGGCTGTCCATTACTGGTCCTAACATATCATATCCGCCCACCTGTTCATTTTAGTAGCAGATTTTCATTGTTTCATTTTGTATTATTATATAATGTACTGTAATACACATTGCTGTCATGTACGATTGTATCAATAAATTGAATCTGAATCTTGAATCTTCTTTATATTTGAAAATTACATAAAGCCTAGATCATATTCGTTTGGCGTGTTTTGTGCGAAAGGGAATCAGCTGTTGGGGGTGGGTGTTAAACCACGTGTTCTTGCCAAAAACACACCGAGATACACAGGAATATAACCAAATGGTAATGGAAATTCTCTAAAACATTCTGTAAAAGTTAATAGCAGCCATTTTAATATTTTTGAAAAATACGCCATCTTGGATTTCCACACATCTATAAAACCCCTGTAGGGGCAAACCAAATATCAACAGGTACAAAATATACATCAAAATGGTAATACAATCCCTTTAAGGCCTTTTTGCAAAATTCAGCCACATGGCAGCCATTTTGAATCTTCCACTTTTGTCCCCCCAAGTGGCCCATTTTAGATTTCGAAATTAAATTATGATCTTGTAATGCCCGAAATTTTTGATAAGGGCACTAGAAATGCAAACGCAATGGAAATTAATTCTTTAAGACAATCTATTAAAGTCAACAGATAGCATCCATTTCCTTTTTGACTTTTTTTTTAAATAGAACCCGCCATCTTCGAATTCCAAAGTTGTATAAAACCCCTGTAGTGCCAAACCAAATATAACAGGCACAAAATATACATCAATAGCTTAAAATACTACAAATGTAATAGCCATCCTTTTTGAAGGCCTTCGCAAATTCAGTCACATGGGCAGCCATTTTGAATCTTGACATTTGTCAAGTGGCAGCCATTTTGGATTTCGAAAGTCATTTTAATGATCTGTAATGCCCGATAATATTGATAAGGGCACCAAATGCAAAATATTGGTCAAGATGTACAAAACGTGAAAATGTAACTTTTTCGGCAGCCATTTTGAAATTTTGAGCATAGGGCAGCCATTTAGGATTTTGAGCTATCTCCATCAATTTAGCACGCCAAAAACCTTAATAGACACCAAAATACCAAAATCGTTCAATGTAATCACCAAAGTTTAGGTTTTTTCCCACCACCCCCCCCCTCCCCCGGGCCCCCCCCCCCCCCCGGGGACCATTTGGCACATTTTTTTTTAATAATCGGCCGGCCCCATCGTGTTCAGCGGGGAAATTCAGTCTAGAAAAACTTCCAAACACAAAATGAACACCATTTCCCTTGCTGCGCGTGGCTGTGGGTCCGACTATAGTGTGTATTGTTTTGTTGCAGGTACACAAGTGCATTGTCCTTTGGCTATATTGGCTTTTTTAACACTTAAGTGCCCAAGCTAAAAAAACTTCCGTTAGTACCCAAGGGGGGGGGGGGGTTCCTAGGGATCCAACCCAGATAACCATTTTCCCATGGGAGTTTGATCATGACACTAACACAAGTAAATGGGGGGTCACGTAAGAACCACATACCCACAATAAAAATGAAAATCCGAACTTTGACGTATGACCTATGGGCAATTGAAAATGTCACTCTCCGAAAAAAGAGTGGTTCGCACATTTCCATCCTCAGAAAATCCAATATAAGGTTTTGAGCCAAAATAATTCATTATATATACTCTAGAATAACCAATTAAAATAATCATTGCAAAATATAGCCAAATTTATACCATCTTGTATTTTTCTCAGAAAGTTCAAACTATGGTTTTCCCATAGACTTACACAGTTAAGAGCACGTCATGACAAAATTAAAATTGATGCTATCAGCATATAAAAGGTTATTCGATTTAAGTATTATTAATTATTAATTAATTGCCTCCTAAGATATATATTTAAGCAAATAAATCCCAAGATTTAATTACTTTAATTGTTTAATTGGTAAAATATTTTGATTTTTTTACTTCCGTTAGTGCCAAGGGGGGGGGGGGGTTCCTAGGGACCTGGCGGATTTATTTTTTTAGTATCAGGAGAAGCGTATTCATAAATCAGACAATTAGCAAAAAACTACTTGAAAAATTCGATTGCGTAACTGAGAAATCACAAAAAAATCAAATGTTGGTAATATGGACCCCCTTGGGCAATGTGTATCTTTTTTCATGTATTGAGAACAGGTCCCGCAAGGGGCATAATCTCACTGCAATTACCTTCAATCTTCAATCATTTTTATTTGTTCATCATAGAATACAGCAAAAACAATATGATAAATAATTATGTAAATAATGCAGTACAGTGAAAAATTAAATTGTTAAAAAATTAATCCAAAATATTTGGCATACAAGTAAAATTGTGTATAATACATTATAAGTGGAATTTCAAAAGGGAGTATATAACTGGGATAATACTTAATACTAGGTAAAATATATTTAAAATAGCACAGTAATGATGTCATATTACTGCTGTACCGTTAGGTATAATTATATTTTCGCTGAAAACTAGTATAATTTCACCAAAGCCGTCCAATTAGGGGCCGGGTATATTTTAACTGAATATTGGTCACTTTCAGAACCCCTGGACGAGCATGGGTGCCCAACGTAAATCCAAGACCCCCCCCCCCGAGTCAAACGTTCAAATTAGTCAAACTTTCGTCCTTTATTTCTCACACTGGACAGTCTTGGGCAGTAAAGCTGATCGCATAACGTTGTACATTAACTTCTTATATAACGAAAACAACAACAAACACACACCGGAGACAGCCGGAACATGTTGTAATATGCGATATACTTTTACACTTTTACGTGTTTGGACATAGAGTTTTCAAAAAATGCTACATTGCTCGCCGACCATCGATTGCGGCAGAGGGATTATAATCAAAGGGTCGCTGTTGAATCCTCTCCTTTTGTGCTGGTGAATGGATAAACAGATTAAAATCGGATTGTGGAAGTCGCTGTGGTTCCTTCTTATTTCTTTCTTCCAAAGAGGTATCTATGTATATAGAGAGGCAAAACGTTACGTAATCTTTAGAAATTCACCGTCTCGCATGTTTTGCCGACCACAAAGAAAACCTAGAGTACCAACAATAGAAAGCAATGGCTGCCTCCGCTTCTTCCACATACTGTGGGTGCCGCTTTGCATATACACTAATCGGTAGTGATACAAATTAATGTATGTGTTAGAGGTGGCCAGGTGTAATAATAGTGTACCTGGATCATTGTGCTCAGATACTCTTTTTTCTCATAATGCAATGCGCGCTTAGGTGAAAAGATGTATTCATTGAGGCGGTTTATTTAAATCAAGACGGATGATGTGTCATTTCATTCGTTGTGTGGCCATGGGTAGGACAAAATTTAACCACCCAATAGCACCCAACTTCCAACAACTGATATTTTGGCGGATTGTTTGTATCGAATTGACATTATGTGTGTATACAAGCACCCAAACTGATAATTCCGTGCAATATTCAAAATATCAGCGCCCAGCACGGACGACTGGTTTTGAATGCGTTTCACCCCCTTGGTAAGACGAGGTTAAACAGGGACAATCTTTATCTAATGTTTGCACGACTGGGCGCTGACTACATCATCAAGCTACTCACTAGGTTACTGATACATGAACTTTGCCGATTATCGAGTGAAAACGACTTCTTGTGTTTCTTTTTTTTATAATTAAACATTAATGTCGATAAGTAAATAATTAACTTTAAAGCAGTATCGCTATAGCATTAGATAAATTACACTATAATGGATTTTTTTTTTAATTTCTCAATTGGAGTTGATAATGAAGAGGAATTTCTGAAGGAACACGGACTTAAAAATTTAGCAAATTTGTCACTAGGACACGACACAATGTAAAAAAGGAAACGACCCAATGTAAAACAGGAAATGACCCAATGCGAAAAAAGGAATCGACTCAAAGTAAAACAGTAAATGACCCAATGTCAAATAGGAAACCACCCAATGTAAACCAGATACGACCCAATGTAAAAAAGGAAACGATCCAATGTAAAACAGGGCACGACCCCAATGTAAAAAAGGAAATGTCCCAATGTAAAACAGGAAACGATCAAATATAAAAAAGGAAACGATCCAAAGTAAAACAGGAAACGACCATATGTAAAATAGGACACGACTCTAATATAAAAAAGGAAACGATCCAATGTAAAACAGGACACGACCCAATGTAAAAAAGAAAATAACCCAATGTAAAACAGGACACGACCCCAATGTAAAAAAGGAAACGACCCAATGTAAAAAAGGAAACGATCCAATATAAAACAGGACACCCAATGTAAAACATGAAACAACCAAATGTAAAAGATGAAATGACCAAATGTAAAACAGGACACGATCCGATGTAAAACAGGAAACGACCATATGTAAAATAGGACACGACTCAAATGTAAAAAAGGAAACGATCCAATGTAAAACAGGACACGACCAAATGTAAAAAAGGAAATGACCCAATGTAAAACAGGAAACGACCGAAAGTAAAACAGGAAATTACCCAATATCAAAAAGGAAACGTCCCAATGTAAAACAGGTAACGACCCAATCTGCAAGACGAAACGACCATGCAATGTAAAACAGGGCACGACCCCAATGTAAAAAAGGAAACGATCCAATGTAAGACAGGAAACCACCCAATGTAAAACAGGACACGACCCAATGTAAAGAGGAAACGGTCCAATGTAAAACAGGAAACTACCCAATATAAAACAGGACACCCAATGTAAAACATGAAACGACCCAATGTAAAACAGGAAACGGCCCAATGTAAAACAGCAAACGACCCATTGTAAAACAGCAAACGACCCAATGTAAAACAGGACACGACCCAGTGTAAAACAGGAAACAACCCAACGTAAAACAGGAAACGACCCAATGTACAAGACGAAACGACCATGCATGTAATGTAAAATAGGACACGACCATGCAATGTAAAAAAGGGCACGACCAAATGTAAAACAGGACACGACCAAATGTAAAACAGGACACGACCAAATGTAAAACAGGAAACGATCCAATGTAAAACAGGAAACGATCCAATATAAAACAGGACACCCAATGTAAAACAGGACACGACCCAATGTAAAACAGGAAACGACCCAATGTAAAAAGGACACGACCCAATGTAAAAAAGGAAACGATCCAATGTAAAACAGGAAATGACCCAATGTAAAACAGGACACGACCCAATGTAAAAAAGGAAACGATCCAATGTAAAACAGGAAACCACCCAATGTAAAACAGGACACGACCCATGGCAATGAAAAAAGGAAGCGATCCAATGTAAACCAGGACACGACCCAATGTAAAAAAGGAAATGACCCAATGTATAACAGGTCACGACCCCAATGTAAAAATAAATGACCCAATGTAAAACAGGACACGACCCAATGTAAAGAGGAAACGGTATTTAACATCGTTATTTTTTGTTTGTTTCTTCTTTTTTCTATAAATTAAAAAAATCAAAAAACTAAAAAATTAAAAAAAAAACTCGGGGGGGGGGGCTTCAGTGGTTTTAAGCATCTCGAATTGGTAAAATGAAAAAATGAATGTAAACACTTACCTATGAGATTCCCAACCAATGCTGACTTTTGTAAACACAGCAGATCCTAATACGAGGTGATACGGTCAACTACGCTCCAGTGTTCTTAATTATAGTCTTAACTACATTCGTCCTTGTCTTATACAGTATAGATTATCACTGATAATACTCGTCTAACATTCCAAACAATTCCAAAAATCAGTGGCGTAGCTAGCATGTTCGGGGCCCGTGGACAAAACAACAACTGGGGACCCTATAGGTATGCTCGAAAACTTGGATCAAAGTTCAACAAGCCCAAAGAATGAACAAGA
>JAMKCH010013807.1:0-26728 GCA_023653785.1 Ophioderma brevispina | reverse complement strand
ACACAGTATCCTATGGCACTGTTATATCACATAAATGTTTACACTACTGCATCAAAAACGAAACTTCCGATTCATCTCAAACTTGGAATTGAGCATTCTAGGTGGAACTATCTTTAGTTCTAATTTATTTATTTTTAATTTAATATATTAAAAAATTATATTCAGAAATCTTCTGAGTCGACTTTAGATTTCAAAACCACATTGGAAAACGATATAAAATTCAAGCTGGAAAATTGGGAAGATTGTTCTAGGATGGCATTGGTCAGAAGTAGTTTGAATTATTACATCTTCATGAAATAGTCATGAACCTATTGGCCGATTCCAATTAGACGTGCTGTTTCCCTAGGGAAAAAGATTGATCTATTTTCCCTACAAACCTCGTCCCGACAGAGTCCACAGTAAGGTTAGTACAACAAATACACATGTTATAATATCGTAGAAATAGGGCACACCACTATTTTCTCTTGACTGGCTACGGGCCTATAACCCCTCACTCTTCGGATTCAGGGTGATAGTCCCGTAGCAAGTACCTAGGGAAATAGTGTGCCTTTCCCTCTAAGCATGTACATTGAGTTTTGTATACTACAACAGCATTCCAGTAAAATTGCAGTTCCATATAAAGCATATTAACAAGTCATCTCTTCACCCAAGATGGTACTCTCACCGGGGCTGACCTTACACTTGTAAAGTAGGTGTTCCATAACTTACCAGTTACCTGACCCCTTTGAATTCAACAACCTTACAGCTTTATTCTGTTAAGGTTGTTGATTTCATGGTCAGGTATAGAATGGTCAGTAATTAAAACCTGGTCAGGTTACGGAAACACTGCTTCTAAGCTCTGGATTTGAGCTTGTGCTATCGCTGTGACAGTGTATGTCATAAGTCACTCTTCCTTTGCTGCATTGTTACGTCTTCCTCATCTTCTCCATTTCATCCTCATCACCGACTCTCCTCACCATCTTTCCTCTCGTCATCTCCTCATCGTCAATCTCCTCATTTCTCTCATCATCTTCCTCACTGTCACTTTGACTAATATTGTCGAAACCATCGAGTTCGTCTGGATTAGAGATTGTGCACCTAAGGTGTTGCCACTGTCACCACGGAGAATGTAGTCTAAACCCTGCAGGACAAGCAATGAATACAAAATGAATTAGTGACTTTATGCTGGAACTTATCTACACATCATTCAAGTAAATAGCAATTAGCATTAGTTTTTTCCTAAAGGGATATGAAGTTTGAAATCCTACTGAGCAAGAGGGGTTGCATTACAACCAGGCTTCGAATTACAATTTAGAAATGCACGGTTGCATTGTTAATTTCCAAATTTACATGCACAATGTAAAGTTTCCATGCACAGGCTAATGTAAACATGGATTGGTGCTACTGCTAACCTATCTACTCTGGTACGTTTTAGACTATTGACAGTTGGTTCAAATTTATCATTTCCCGCATTCAATGACTTTTCTATGAAATAAGCTAAAATTGCATAGTTTTTTTACAATTCACAAGTTTAAATTTAATGCACACGTGCAGCAGATACAAAAGTTCCATTCACCTTGCACAGAGAAACTCATACACCTGGCATGTGTGCAGCCTTGGGTAATTTGAAGCCTGATTACAACTACGATTACAAGATGTCATTGCACCATTACACCCCCATTTAAGATTTGGTGCACAAATTTACATTTCTGGATGCTTTAAGTGTCATTTATGCCTATATAATCCTATCGTTATGGAATCTGTTATTTGGATTGGGGGGGGGGGGCAAAAGGTCCATTCTTTTTATAAAAAAGGTCAACATTTTTGAGATATTTTGACAAAAAAATCCACTTTGTGGTGAGGAGAGGTTAATAAGTAAATAAAGACCCATTTTTTTGGGGGGGGTGTTAGGTCCACTTTTTTTGAAGTCCCACCCCCTCAAAAAAAAAAAAAAAAAAAGTATGACTACAGCCCTGTACAAGATTAGTAAACAATTTAATCTTCAAAAAAATTAACCCTACCTTCCAGTGAGCTGGTCTCTCTGTAAATGGGTTTTCTCTTAGGTCTAATTTGATGAGAGCTGACAGACCTAATAATCTTTCATCAGATAAATTTGTGATGTTATTTCCTCTTAACACCAGAGACATCAAAACTTGGGTAATTCAGTTGTACATTTCGGAGTGACATCATACTGATTGTTACTCAAGTCTAAGATGTGGAGCTCACCTACGGCGCCAAAGTTTACCGGGAAGGTCCAATACTGGTTTTCTGCCAGACAAAGCCACTGCAATTTAGTGAGATGGCAGATTTCATCAGGCAGTGATGACAGCATATTGTTTCTTGTGCTTAATTTCTTTAAGCTTTGCAGAAGACCAATCTCAGATGGCAGAGCAACCATTTCAATGCTGACAATCCACAACTCAGTTAAATTTTTGAGGTCACCGATATCCTTGGAAGGCTCCCAAGGTGATTGTGACTTAAATTCAGGTACCTGAGCTTTGCTAAACTTCCAAATCCAGAAGGCAACATTGTTAATTTGTTGTGATCTACGTTAGCTCCTGTTAGATTTTCAAGATAAAGTAATTCACAGGGGGCATGGAATATGGATCATTCAAAAGCAGCCGTTTGACGTGCGCAGTTTCTCTATCGATGCTGGCAAGAATGATAAATTCCGGTTGCTAAGAATTATTTAGCCCACTGTCTGTGACGGGCTTGCGCCTCGAATATAGCAGCTAAAATGCACACCTCTGGTTGTATTGTAGCTTTACACCAACTGAACTAATTGTTATTAACATGGTGAATGGTCTAAGGCAATCATGATTCGGTACTGGCAGTGCCAGTGGTACTAGTAGGGACATGTTGTTTGCAGTGGTGCCAGTGGCAGTGCGGTGACTGATTCAGTGTGTGATAGACTCCGGTCTAAAAACATTGAAAATGACAGTAACACAGACACATAACAATTATTAATATTAACATGAACCACCAACACTGGCAACAGGCAACACCAATGCAGGCGTGAAATTAGAGCCCTCTCTTCCGATATTGGGCTCATCACGTAGAATTTATCCTGAATGTTCGACTCATGGGTCTTCCGTAACGCATGGACACTTGCAATTCACTTTGGAAAGCAAAAATGAAATTGTTATCATTGAAAGTGTTTACATGGTAACGGCGACATTCCGCTCGTGTAATTCACCATTGAAATGCCAATTTGCCTCATTTGCCTGTGGTGAAGGTAATTCCTTAAAATGCCGGAGCACCACATCGATTTTAGTACAGGGAACTTTACGTCGTGTTTGACATGGTGGGTCGGCAAATGAGGGTGATTCGTAAATGTTGATGGAAAATTGGTCAAAAAAGATAATACCAACCAACCAAAAGATTGATAATGACTCGTCTGACATGCCCGAAAAATTCAGTATGACTCCGTTGTACTACATCGATTTGCTTCATAATCTGCCACCGCTGGGGTTTTTTGTTACCCTAATATGCTCCAGGAGCAGTCTTCCTTACTAAACTCAAAGGGCAGGTATTGATTTTTCTTGTGTGTTTTGTTTTTTACTTGTAATTTTTTCCTCCAACCTGAAGAAATAATGAAAAAATAATTTCAAAGAAGGAGTAGGAGGGGAGTCGAACCCGACACTAATGTATCATGAGGTTAGCTATCAACCATATAGCTATCAGCGGGCTTGCCTTGCAATTCTATTATCCTTGGCAGTGGCGTATCTTGGGGGTTGCTTACTGCTCGGGGCGTCCCCACCCAACCCCGGCATTAAGGTAAAAACATGCAAATCAGCCTATTTTCGGCGATTAGAGGTCCTTCACCCCGGGGTCCCCCTAAAAAAAAACAGGTTTGGATACGCCGGTTAAGGATGCCGGGGCTTGGTAACTTTACGGTATAAACGATGCTATTGTGATCAGCACTCAAAATAAATACAATCGTCCGCTCCGGAACGATTGTTCCAGGACGGGCCCAGGAGAATTGTGGTAAAATCTCGTTTTAATCCATGTGGAGTCTGCCAATATCTCTAGAGATGTTCATTATCGATATTAGTATAGTTCTATTAATTGTTTTTAATTGAAAACCAGAGTTTTGATTTATACACAAGTGTATTTTAGGAAAAACCTTGGCATTATTTTCACGAGTTGTAGGTGGTGGGATCCCACGCTGCCACCGAATATAACAGACCTCTCCGAGTGCTCAGGTGATGGATTGAACCCGCGAACTATCCGTCATCTAATTCCTCACCGAGGGACACGAGCAACTTATTTTCCCTGCCAAGAACGGACCAGAAACCCGGGACGCAGTAGGTTTCCATTGACACCAAACAAACTATACCTCAAACCTTTGAAACTGGTCGCTTCCATTACTTTGAAATGGAAAAGATTGAATTTCCCTTAAAGTGAATACTGGGCCCACTCCAAAACGAGTGAATTTCCACACTTTCAACAAACTTTTGGGGGTCCAACTTTCTCTTGGTAATTTTATGAAATAGCAACATTCTTATTTTTAAATGATCAGAGTACAAATATTCTTGACCATTTTGAAAGGGTTTGAAAATTTGTCCACTCTATTTGATTTACACTTAAAAATAGGTAGTCAATTTGACCCCGATCACCCACCAACTATACCAACCAATTTAGTCAATTTTTGATACTTTGAGGTCATTGTGTACTAATTTTGTAGTCATATATAAAACTGTTTACATTCATTAAAATACTACAAATTAGTACAAAATGACTTTATAGTAGTCAAAAAGTTGACTAACGAAGTGTTGGTGTATAGTTCAGGGGTCAAATTTGACTACCTATTTTTAAGTGTGTTGGATTGGGTCATGTAATTACCTCTTAAAAGAGTGAAATTTACCCTAGACTAAAAGCAGATAGATAAGGAAACACAGGGGAGTACAAATATTTTTATAGAAATACAATTTTTTTCAAAAAAGTCTTTTATTTGAAGAGGGCATATCCAGGAGTGAGGACACAGGCTGTGGAGAAGAATTAATTTTTGATTTTGTTAAAATTTTTTACTATTACTCTATTTTTACTTAGACACAGTTACATACTGGGTGTTTATTGAAAAGTCGATACATTTCCAAATCCCCCCCCCCTTCCCCGGACACCCAAAATCACCGGCATACGCAATCCGCGCGCAAAATGGTCAAAAGTCGCACAAGCGGTTTTTTGCAACCTGGTGAAATGAAACAATATTGATTAATTTGTCATAATTCAATCAAACTATTGATCGTCAATTTGATTTAAAATGTGCATACGAAGCCTCATACGAGAAAAGGTTCCAGCCGATTTTCTTTGTTTTGTTCCCCGTTTTGTTATGATTTCGCACATGGCCTTGAAAAACAGGTAAAAATTGACAACAGGTGAAAGGTGAGGTTTGTACATTCTTCACAGGGCTAGCCAATGCGAACAGCTTTGATGCCTATGCAACAACGCCCACGGTGATAGTATTGCACTGTGTGTGAACGCTTGTGTATCACAGTGGCAAGCCATTGCACGTTGTCATCAGAGACGAAAGAAAGGGACCACCGACTGGCAAGAACTATGATGAATATGGAATTACAAGAGAACTGGAACAAAAATTACTCAACAGCACCCGATTTTTCTGTGATGACATCGTTGACAGTTCTCAATCTGCAGATTTGAAAAAAATAGAGTGAAGTATTTGTGGATTTGGTGGAGGAGTTTGAAGCGCCGCCCGTTCTCCGATCACGCAGTTAACTTTTCGCCAGTTTAGTAAATCAGCTGGCTTGACAGCTGATTGAACACAACGTGGTACCGATCAAAACAAAAGAAACGCAGTGTATAACCATGGCATTTTCGACGATTTTCACATGTTCAGAATCCTATAAATATGCTTGTCAGTATGATCAAGACGCTGATTCTGCTGCGAAGTTGACTCGCAATTGCCTCGTCCCAAGGGCCCGCCGTGGAAACCCGTCGAATATGAGACTAAAATTCACGAATCTCCCGCGGTAGACGAGGGTTACTGCAGTAATATCACGACGCAACATGACAACGGACCGTATAACACCCAGGATTCTTTGTTCATTGTGGCCGGGATTTTTGCTTATTTGACAAATATCAGCCAAGAAAGCAAACTGCTTCACCAACTAGTGACTATCCACCTAGTCCAGAAGAACTTGAAAACCACATACATTCAGCAGATATCCCATCCAATCCCCCCTGTAAATTCAGGTTTTTTTGCTTCAAATTCGACCATGAAAAACGTAAACATAAACACTGATGGAACTCGAGGCGCACAATTCAAACAAAGGACCCGTCGCAGCAAGCCACAGAATCCACGGTTAAAAAACAACAAACAAATGGCCACTACATGGGCTGTGAAAGGTTTATGGGAAATCATCACATCTTAAAGCTCATTTGAGGACGCATACAGGTATGTTTCACTTTAAAAATTACTTTATTTTCACATTTTCTTTGTGATGACATCGGATTTACCATGTGCTCCAGTGGGCGGGAACCTTTCCTTTGACCGCGTTACGAACCCACATGCAGTCTGTGGTACCAAAGCACATGGTCTTTGTTGACAACGATAAGGAAACGATCATTTTGTGTAAGCGCAGCGACCTGTCAAGCCCGGGCGTTAACCGCGCGAAAATGAGTTGACTAGGCGTTTTGAGTTTCTGTTTCTATTCATGTATTTTATGCTCTCTGAACGAGTCACCATGGGCGACTGCAGCGCAGGAGTTTACCCTGCAGCCAATGGAGGCCGCCTTTCCGGCGGTAGACGAGGACTCCTCGTACCTAAATACACCTCTTTTGCAAGGTTGGTGGGGCGCTGCACTGGATTTGAGAGACGCGTACCTCCCCCCGTAGGAATTCTACTCCGTGGGAGGTAGAAGATCCTAATAAGTAATATTAAGACTAATTGAACTAGTACAAATTGTAGATTGTAAAAAAATAATAAAAATAAAAAAATAATTAAAAAAAAAGACATACTACTAGCCTAGGGGGAAATCAATGTTATTTTCATAAGTTATTCAAAAAAAAGGCCCCGATATCATAACTCGCCTTCCCCTTATTTTGTCAATAGCACACTGGTTGGTACATCAAGAAAATATTATGAAACCCATTGCTCCTACATACAGAGCTATAAATAGCGATGACAATAGTATTGTTCTCCCGATACTATTATAGTCTTCTGTCGGACTGCCGCCGCGATTACAAAAATGCTATAAATAGCAACAAAATATTACGCTTGCACAAGCTAAATTATGAAACAACTAATATAAGAAACAACTAAAAAAATGAAGCCCCTTCCAAATGTAAGCCAATGTCATGAAAAGGCTCGGACAGTCCATCAGCTGAAAACTAGCAAACTTAACGCGGTGCTTGCTCTTCACCTGGCTCAATAAATCATCAATCTTGCAGTGTTATTAAATTAACAAATGACTGTATTTGCTTACACATTATTTTATCATATCATATGGCGTATTATGATCACATTTAGAGTTATACTGTAAATTTCAAAATATAACGGTTAATTGGGGATTTCCTGAATAGGCTCAGCGATATAAATATAGGTCGGTGACCTTCGGGGTTCGTGCAAGTGCAGCCCCGCCCATCTATGGTTTACGATGATAAAAAGCAATCATTCTCTATACCCGATTATAAAATATTCAGGAAACCATACGTATGTAGCCTATATAGAGGGGAAAATGTGGCTGAGCTATAAAGTGTTTAGGATAAACATGTTTAAATCTATAGCACACTCGATATTCGTCTAGCCGTCTCCTGCACTATTTATGCTATTTGATGTTAATACGTTTAGAAACGATTAGATATATGACATATATTAAGAAATATAAAACACGGTTTGTATAGAGTAAGGTTAATTCTGTTACTCTAATTAAGTACAGCTATGTGTTCAAAATATCTTGAGTGACTTTCAGAGTCAACCCTTTATGACTGATGTAACTGTTTAGTGATTGATGATACCATGATGCAACGTGGAGACAAAAATTACATCAAACATCAGATCTATCAGATTTTTTTTTTTTTTTTTTTTGCCCCGCCCATCTATGGTTTACGATGATAAAAAGCAATCATTCTCTATACCCGATTATAAAATATTCAGGAAACCATACGTATGTAGCCTATATAGAGGGGAAAATGTGGCTGAGCTACAAAACAGTGCATGTAAAGTGTTTAGGATAAACATGTTTAAATCTATAGCACACTCGATATTCGTCTAGCCGTCTCCTCCACTATTTATGCTATTTGATGTTAATACGTTTAGAAACGATTAGATATTGGACATATCATATTAAAGGGGCATGGCCCGATCGCTAATAGCCTCGTCCCCAGAACCCCAGATTTTACCGGAAGTGGTCAAAATTTTTGTACCAGAAGAAAGCTGCTATTTTTCTCATTTACCCTGTGAAATCTTAGGGCCAGAGGATGTTTGGTTTGGAAGTTATGAGCGAAAATGTGCCCCATTTTGGTCGACCAATATTAATTTTACACAGTACTTTTTTTTTTTTTTTTTTTTTTGTGTTCAAAATATCTTGAGTGACTTTCAGAGTCAACCCTTTATGACTGATGTAACTGTTTAGTGATTGATGATACCATGATGCAACGTGGAGACAAAAATTACATCAAACATCAGATCTATCAGACGGTGGTGTTGCAATGGTGGTTGGAAATTACTCTGTGAAATGGGTTCGACGGTATAGAAACAAAATATAGGCCTAAATCCAGCGTTTATGTTCAAATTGTTTTCCGATTTTCAAGAAATAGTCTGGAGTTGCATGTCGAACAAAAGAAGCAACCTTTCGGCTGTAGTGAACTGTTGGAGTTTACATTGCCAAGCAGGTGTAATATATCTCGATTTTGGGGTTATCAGTTTACTTGTAGTGATTAACAAATCACACCAAACGTACAAGATCTCACGAGTAGATGACGTTGGGGACGAGGCTAAGCAGGTGCATGGCGCGGTCGCGTGTCTAATCACAACAAACCCCTTTGTAAGATGATTTGCACCTGTCCGAGTAGTCCAGGTTCAAGGCTTGATATGTGACGATGCCAAAGGTTTAGGCTTTATTCGCAACTAGCAGGATGCTGTTTGTAAAGAGACTAACCTTTCCGCAACCTTTTCTCGAATAAGCACATGCAGGTTTTATATTGTGACTCGTTCCGGTCCTTAGCTCATTCCAAAAAGATGCATTATTTTTAAATTGAGGGCTGGGGGACAGAAGTTTCTGTGTTAGTCGCGTGGCATAAGCCTGAGGTCGCGTGGCCAGGCTATTGAAGTTTACTTTTTACAAATGAGTAAAGGAATTTGTTGTTTAGCAATATGAGATGAGGCAGCGATCAGGTGCCAACGTGTGAAGCTTTTAGTTCTATGGACATCCGGTTTCTTCTGTTCCCCTTGATTTTTTGTCCTAATTTTGTTTGTTTATCGTTTAATATTTCCCTCTATAGAATATCGATTGTAAAATTTGCGCAACAGATGGATTGAAAAAAATTGCAGCATGGTTAAAACATTATAAAGGTTTTTTTTTACCTAAAAAACCGTTTCTGTTCACGGTTTCTTACGGTGTAAGGTTCTTCAAAAAAGAACCAGAACCTTCCAGTGGATTACAAAGACCGTTAAAGTTTCATTGAATGGGTTTTTTTAGTCAAGAAGAACATATTTGTTAGAACCTTTGTAAGAACTTCAAGAACCTAACAAAAAAAAAAAAAAAAAAAAGGACCCTTCCCAATTTTTGGTCGACCAAGGTTTTTGAGTGGGGATAATTATTTTTAACTAAACAGGTTAAAACTTTTCAAAATACACGGGAGCCAAATACAAAGGAAGTTCTAAGGCAATTAAGTCTTAAAGATCTATGTAGATTATTAGAGTGCGCATTTGGAACCAAACAAACTGTTCTCATCGTAACGGTTAAATCTTTTTTTTTAAGAATGCAAAATGCTCAACATAGAGCAAACTGAGGGCGTGTGCTACACAGTGTAAATGTGCTATGAAAAATGATATTATTTATTTAAGAATGGGATTAGTATATTTCGTCAATGGGTAACATGAATTTAGCTTCCAACATGAATGAAATCCTTAAATTGTTTAGGGATGCTTGAACACTTTTTTCAGTAGGATATTTTCAAACACCAACAATGATACAGGATATTTACTGATTTAATCATCCATACGTGAGTCATTAAGGTTCCATGATGATGAACGACGATGATTGCTATTTTTTTCAAATCCTCCACCATGTAATTGCTACTTTAAAATTGCAAAAAAATTACATTTACTATATTTTTATGTGTGATATGAATTTGTGCAGATTTAAATAATATATGTGGTTTTTTTCTCAATTTTCTGACCTTTACAGGGTGAAAGAACCATTCCCCTTGGTACGTTGGCCCGAGTGGCAACAAAACGATTCGCTCGCTCAGATGGAGTTAGCGCGTCACTTACCGTACCAAAACGGAGAGAAGAGTTCTGTGTCCCCTGTGCGAGAGAACAGAGAAGGTTCATGAGGAGCGCAATCTGATGAACATGTCGGCGCCATGCCAAATTTCATCCCAGGTTCTAATCAAGAGGCCCAACAGCGTGACAAGTTCTACCTCCAAGTAGTCGAGTGGACATCGCCAGAAAGCAAAACACACGTGGGCTTTCAACCAGTCCAATCCCACCAGTGGGCGCCATAAATTCGGGCTTTAGGCTAAATTCAAAAAACTTGGATAGCCCGTGGTGGTGAACAGGTATTACCTCTTAAAACTGGTTTTTGATAAAAAGTATACCAACAGTTATTCAGGGTATCTGAATTTGGTAGCCCTTCTATTTTGAAGGAGGTCCACGTTTTAACCATCTCGCCCAAACCATCTCACCCTAGGTATATAAAATCCAAAAAAAACAAGATTATCTTAAATGTTACATGTCCTTTTAATATGTAAACAACATGTTTAATATTTGAACTTAGTATAATATTCGTTACATGATACTATTGATGTCAAATTCAAGTGTTTTCTTAAGTGTTTTAATGACTGGAGAGCTATATTCATATTCTGCGTTTTATGGAATGGCATTTGCTGAGTAGCGGGTCCGATAAAAAATGAGGAGAACATATGCAAACCAAGAGGTTTTTAAATATATAATATATAGTTTTGTCTTTGATTTTTCCTGGCCCAGTGCCACCCACCTTTTTCCAGTGCCACACAATCTTATTTATTTTGCTTGTGTGTGTTGTTTTGTAATTGGTTTAATTGTGGGAGCAGCTCAATTTTTATCGGTACCTCTCGCCAAAGATGGGATGGAAGTGGAGAATTGTATATAGCAAAGAAAAGTGCACAATGGAGGGAATTGGTGACAATACGAAGATTTGAAACCTGTGACCTCCAGGTTTGGGGAGTGATAAGAAAAGTGAAGAAGAGGCAACTCTGAAAATGGTGGCAAATTATGATTATATAGTTGTAGTAAAGTAACAGTATTCGAATATGCTGCTTTTCCTATTGTGGTTATGAAGTGTACATAATATTTATTACTAATATACACGCCTTATTCTTAATAAAATTTGCTTGTAAATTATTATGTCATGACGGCTATAATTATGTTAATTTTACACTAAAATAGTGACTTAATCGAGTGTATTTCTGTAGATATCATCTAAAATGTATGTATGGATTATGAGTATATTCAAAAAAAGGGACAGTTCGGACGTAGTTTTTAATTGTATTACGGGGTCGAGAGGCGCAAAGTGACCATTAGCGGTCATTTACTTCGTCCTGGTTTTTCAGCCTGCAATGTGCGAATTACAACGAAGTGTAGGGCCTAAAAGGCGCGAAAATAAAAACCAGGCTATTTGTTTCTCGCAATTGTCCAAAGAGGTTATAGCTGGTTATAACTTTGAGAAAATGGCTGGTTTCACTGGGTGTCCAAACCAAAAACTAATTAATCCAAAGATTAAAGGACATCGCCGGATAAGGAATGACGGACGCCCTCTAAGGTTTCATGAGAACGGATGAAACTTGAAACTTTTTGCATAATTAAAGCGACCTGCTCACGTTTCCTTTTGCTGTGTTTTCAACAAAATCCCACTTTAATAGAATCCCAAAAGTGGGTTTTATGTAAATTTATAATACAGGCTTCAATGGACAATTAAAAATTTCAATATTTGAAGCCGTTCCCCCCAAGAACCACAATGCAGCGTTGCAAGGATGTGCCGCTATATTTATTTAGCAAAAAATTATGTGGTGTCGTTCTGGTTCTTGGGTTGGAAAGAACATCATTTTTGCATTTTGTTTTCTGGGGGCCTGAAACCTAAATGGAATTGCCAAAAACAACAAAGAACTTTTTACATACAAAACATACCATATCACTATATGGTAAGGCATTGCTAACTAACAAGGGATATGTTCAGTAGCCTGGATGAGCACATGTACCAAACAGCCTGACCATGAGTTCTGGGTATCAAAATCATACTAAAATACAGGGGATGTATTGGCTCAATACAATGGTGAATGAAAAGCTATTGAACTGCGCCATGGGAATTGTAATTTTATTAGCTAATTTAGGTAGTAACTTGCTGTGATAAAATAGCGCGGTCATGGGCCATGTGTTGTATGCCAGAGTCTGCGTGGGTGTGGAAACGGTTATATAATCCAATTTAGCAGCATAAGCTCTATAGGTTTTGGAATTGTTTAAAGGGCTGCCCAGGTAGCATCGTGTAGCTGATGAAAGACCAAAAACACGTCTATCAAAGGCGTCAATTACAAAGCTCATGGACAAAGGGCCAGCTAAGCAACATCTTCCTCTTTATTCATATAATTGTCACGAAATGGACGCATGCTCTAAGCTTTGCTTTTCCGAGAAGCATGCCCATGATGTTTCCAGGGCATTTCTCATTTTTGCTTGATACAAGTGTATTTTGGGGATAAAAAACATTCTTGGTACATGATAAAGTAGTGTCAACACAACTCAAACTTGATGGTAAAATATAACTATTATGAATAGAGGGCCTCCTTCTCTCCTTTCCGGCGCGATGTCCTTAACAAAATGTACTGGTAAAAGCAAAAGCAATCTTGTTGATTGAGACAATTGTATGTATATACTAGAGGAAAGTGTTCTGAGTGGAAATGTGACCATTGGAAAAACGGAATGTGTCGAGTTTGCGTAAATGCTTTTTATTAAATAAGAATTATTTTTTATAGTGTTATAGCAAACTTAAAACTTTCTTTTGTTCTAATGGATCGTCATTTTATAGCAGGTTTAGAAATGTATATTTTTGTGGGAAAAAAACGTCGTAAAAATATGTATATAAACACCCGCATATATATTTAATCACTTGCCATCGGTCGCGATAAATGTTTGGTATTTATGTGTTTTTAAAAAGAAATTCATTCATATACTTTGAATGTGCCGTTCTGTCTGGCCAGGATATGGGATTTTTTTGAAGGGAGATTTTTAACGCTGTGGTTGAAAAATTTCTGCGAGGTTTGGTCAAGTAGGCAGCCCTTCTATTGATATGCATGTACATTGAAATTGGCTAAAACTCGTTTTTCCCCCCTGTTTTTTTTTCCTTTTCCTCCTTTTTCCTTCCGTGTTATGCCCCCCCCCCCCCCGATGGGTTCTCACATTGGAAGTATTGGTATGTCCGCCTCAGACACCCTCATTTCAGGCGTTTCAGTTCCAGTGACCATCATTTTGCAGTTCATTTTCAGAGCCCTACATTCATTTTCCAAAGCCATATTCCACAAATTTTCTCGAAAAAACCTCAAAAATAGTTGGAAATGGAGGGAAGTCGCAGCTTTTTTAAATGACATTTTTGACATTCTAGTTTCAGAGACGAGACCCCATTTTTGGGGCCTCAAATCAGCTTCGGAGCTATTGTTGAATTCGGGCGGCACATACATGTACCTACCCCCAAAAAGGTTAGAATCCCCCCCCCCCCCCCCCCCCGCGGGGTGGAGTGTTGATGGCTTGCAGACCGAATGTACGTTCGGTAAATATTTAACGCACATAAAACATCTGTATTGAACTTCTGTGCAATCAAATTTTGAGTTAACTTTATACCAATCAAGTTAAAGACCAAAAGCAAGATATTATTTTCGTATTGATTCCGCTGCAGCTTTAATTTCAAGATGTTTCCAATCCAAATCAAGCCGGCATTTTAACTAGTCTGATGTACTCATGCTCGTTCCTAAATGTACTGAAACAGTTCTATTTTTATACTATCAGATATTTTTAGAATCTGTCTCGATAGGGTCTCCTAATATAAAAAAAAACAATTTTTTTTGTATATGAATGACCCTGTTGTCCTGCTAATTTTGCTAAAGGGTCACCTTTTTTCAAACCAATATAGTTAAAATTCTCAATAAGGAGCCACAATCTACCAATTTTGCCGTCTGCAAAGTTGTGTCAAGTCCAAAATAGGCATATCTGGTGTACATCATTTTTCGACGAAATTTTGTATAAAATGAGACCTACTTCCAGGCTCTCTGAGGCACATCCCTACCACACCAATTAGACCCCGTGTCTTTGGTTGGTAGTCCTTGGGTTGTAGTGTTCCATGATGCTTATAGTAAATAGAGCTTTGCGACTCAGCATGGTTCTTGTGCTTCGAATATGTAGGAGGTAATCTTTACTGATCGTGTCGGGACCCGCCGGAAAGGGCGGTGAAGGCTTTCATGTTGTCTATTTCACGTCAAAATTTTGACCAATACTGTAAAAAAAGGTCCGATTTTGGAATTAACGTTTTTCTCTGATTCACACTTATTACCATATAATTTGGAAAAAAAACTTTTTTTCATACTTGGTGACATATTCACAAAAAATGAATGTTTTATATTTCTTTAACTCTGGGCACCAAAACTTCAACATGTTTAGCTTTTAAATAAGGTGCTTTAATATAAAAGAGTGCAATCGTGTTGTTCCAAACTTTTCTCATATCAGTGAAAAGACTGTTGTGGCATAATCCAATATATCCGATTTTATTGAACAAGTATATAATACTAACCTATACTGAAAACTCATGATTAGTGCGATGGCGCGTAACTGGCTTCAAGTTATTCCTCCTACACATGGCTTATGCACTCGTACAGGTCCGACGCATTGAATTCTGAATATTGATTCTGCTGTTTTTTGCCCTGCGGGTAGCTTGTTTCTAAACTAATAACCATCAATAGATTTTGAAGTACTTTGTTTTTTATAAAAGTTTATTATGAGTTACTCATAGATTTTTAAGGAATATCACTCCTATTAAAGTTTATTTAAAAACTCGGCAAAATTTGCCGAATATGCACTGAAACACCGTGAGCGTTTGAGTTATATTTTTTGTTTTGTCTTCAAATAACAATTCAAAAGTGCGACTCACAAAGTCCACGAGGATGGCACCCTACATTTTCTAACAAATCACTGTAAAATAGCTGAGCTCAATCGATGTCCATCAGAAAGAAAATCACAACTTCGTAATAATACCCGTAGCCAATACCAAAGAAAAAAAATTCCCGAATTATAAAGAACCATGTATAGTATGTTTTATTATTGACCTTACGTGACTCTGGGGACGAGGTTGTAGAGAAAGAGTCCAATCTGTTTCCCTAGGGAAATAGCCAACGCGTATAGAATCGCCATGAATAACATGATTTTTTCCGGGGGCGAAAGGACCTCCAATGCCGAAAATGGACTGATTTTGCATGTTTTGTTGGGCATGAACCCACGGGGGAGGGGGCCCCAAAAGTCCCCCTCCCCAAGATACGACAACGCTCCCTCTAAAAAAACCATTGACTTTGCAAGAGGTGATGCGTCGTTATCGTTACGCAACATACTCGTTTAATTCCAATGCCAGTTCGGGCTCTACTCCAATTGGCGAACCGTGACAAAGGGTCAATTTCCCAGGGAAAGTGATGCCTATTTCCCTTACAACTAGCCCAGAGCGCAGTGGGTGTAATAAACAAATAATAACATGGGTTTAATATCAGGGAAATAAGGCACACTCTGTTTTTTCCCTCGGTACAGGCCCCTCACCCTTCGGGTTAGGAGGGCGTGCATAGGCCCGTAGCCAGTACCTCGGGAACAAGTGTGCCCTATTTCCAAACGCTTGGCCGATTGCAGCGATTATCATGTTTTGAGCAGTCCAGTGTCTGGGTTAAAATATCGGATCCGAAACACAATCATAAAATTGGACGATTTACGACCAAAATTGATGGATTATCGCTATGAGTTTTAAATTTAAAATATTTTTTACAAACTCGTAGCTCGAACCACTGATTTTGGACTCAATCGATCAAATTTTATATTGGAAAATCGGTTAAGAAGAACCACCTGCCAAAGTCCCATTATGGGGTATTCACAGTTTGGGGTCCAAAAGGTCATGTGGACTACTGGATTCTTAAAATCTATACAATTCCTCTGTGTACAAATCAATAGCTATAATCACCGGCACCAAACAACAAGCTCAAAAGACCACTGACCCACTTAGGGAACATATTGAGCGTTACCTCATTTTATTTTGGTTTTAATTCGATTAAAGGTCCATGGCCCGATCGCTAATAGCATCGCCCCCAGGAAGTCAGATTTAGATTTTACCGGGGATAGTGCTACAAATTTTGGTATCAGAAGAAAGCCATACTATTTTCTCATTTACCCTGTGATAATCTTAGGGATAAAGGATGTTTGGTTTGGAAGTTATGAGTGATGAAAATGTGCCTTTTTGGAATCAACAAATATTAATTTTACAAAGTTACTCTATTGGGGGCTTACAAAATCACGTTGTTAGCTCTTACATTCACAACGGCTTGAATATCGGCGCGAAAAAACTTTGCAGATGGACGTTTTAGGGTTAAAGGCCACAATGGATCAAGATGAAAATCTCCCATATACTTAAATCGGGCCATCCTCCTTTAAAGAGGCATTCTTTGAAATCTTAGATTCCTGTGCCACAAACCATTTGCTATAATCACTAGACTTTGACAGAAAGAAACCCACTGACCCAAGGCCTATATCCATAACGTCCCTTAAATGCATTTAAGTGCACTTTTTGAAAACAAATCATGGGAGCGAACCCCTGCATTGTTTTAGGTCGTGTTCCCACTATAAAACACCTAAACACGAAGTTGCTGGAATCCTCGTCCGAGTCCACATAGAAGTGGGCTCGGCCCACATTGATTTCGCGTTCTCCACTGTCCGACATTATAGGTACTCCATCCGTGCCAAATGCCGATGTAGTATCGGACCCACTTACCGGATTGTTTGTTCCTTTACATTCCGTCCATGATTAGTTTATTTTGCAAATTATTGATCATGCGCTGTCCTCCTGTTGATTACTTAAATGGAAACAAATAGCATTCTCTGATGAAAATTTTGTATTGTCAAAAACATTTTGATTGCGAACACAAAACATCGTCTTACTAGGTTATTCATTTCGGATCATTTATCGGCGTGGAACGTGCGTGACCGTATCCATTTTCAGATTCATCGTAAAACCCGGAAGTGTCATTGTTTATGTGTTATGGATGTCCGTCAGACCGCTGTTTCGCCGGCTGCTCTTATCGCTAACAAATCTCTTCAAGTATCGTTTGTTTTATACTTAACTGAAATTATATCATACAAATAGAGAAACTAATCAGGAAGAATGTGTTGTAGATGTTCAGGGTATATCTTGAATTTAATGTGTAGAAAAAATACGGATTCTGTTTGCGGATAATTTTGTCCCGTGCTCCCCGGGTCTTGCTCACGCCAAGGGCCAGTCAGCGGGGATATTGAGCCCGGGGCCCACTTACGATGACAAATACGCGTTCCCACCTGTGATTTGGTTACCACGTCCTTACGTACCGAGGACTTAACCTCCTGAGCGGGCCCGATCTCGGATGTAGGGCCGAGTCTACTTTAAAACGCGTTCCCACTAGCCAAGGAAGTGGGCTCGATGTAGCATCGAGTACAACGTCCTGGTACCAAACCACCATAGTGGGAACCCAGCGCCCTTAGGGGAAATTGTCCAAGATCTAAATAGAAAACAACGTAGTCAGTTTTGCGGTGATCGTCAGATTTTGTTCTATGGAAGTTAGGGATAGGGGTGTTCACAGATTTGGGTCAAAGGTCAAATTGTGGCCCGAATAAAGGGAGCATTCCCTTTGGAAAATCTATAAAAATTATTCTTGTGCCACAAATCAATTGGTATAATCGCCAAATGTGCTCAGAAGAACCACTGACCCAAGGGCCCATATGGGGTTGTTCCCCAGATTTGTGTCAAAGGTCGCGTGCATGGGCTGATTCAAATTGTCTCAGCTTCCTTGGCACAAATTAGGCAAATTTTCTCAATCTAGAGATAAGATTTCCTAAATTTGCAAAACAAATGGTTGAAATTTTGAGTATTAATGGCGGGAATTTATGCTTAAATTTGAACAAAATCAGATCCTGTATATAGTCTTGGGTCCCATTTGCGACGAAACGCCCCCCGAAAAACGAAAAATGTATGGGTCTTACTTATAGTCTCTTGGAGGCATAAACAAGTTACGAGTGTTGTCAAAACAATGAGAAGTCCCAAGCCACAAGTGTACAGATTGTCATAATACGCAGATGCATCTTTTGCCATTTTCAATTAATACTTCGCCACATTAAGGTGGTTGTTCCGATATTTATGTGTATTGTGTTCTCTACTTGATATGAGAGCCTGGCACTGCACATAACATCCCATCAAGTAACCGTGACGCCGTGGGAAAACACACTTGAAGTTTTGATGGTAGGACGCAATAATGCATGTTGTTAAAAGCCCTATTCAATACTGTTGCTAAAAAGTGGGTTAACCACTTCTAAAAACGGCGGTTTTTGGGTTTTGTTTATATCTTGGGAATGAAATTGGATTTGAGGGCTTCAAATTTCGGAAGACAATGAGAAAAAATTACGGCCTTTCATCCGATATCAAAAATGATACTACTTCCAGGGTAAATCAGAGGGGGTCCCAAAGACATCGGAACACGCACCTTTAATGAATGACAGTTGCAGTAGCAATAGGAGTACCATTTGAAATGTAAAAAATTTAGACGAACCACTCACTGATTGCAATAAGTAAGATGTTCCCGTTTGCATTCCTAAAGGAACACACATCTTAAGAATTGAAAATATTATATAGGTATAATTTGAAGTTAAAAACGAAGAAAAAAGTTTTTTTGAATGCAAATTTACGAAAACAACCTTTGGAAGTAGCACCGTTTCACCAATTGCTAACTTCCTGGCCACAAACAATTTTTTAAAGTAGTTCAAAGGTTATTCTAACCGAACCTATCATAAAAACAATTTCTACAATTGAAGCAATTCTGAATTTGTCTAAGTCGCAAGTGCCTTGTATAAGTAATCTGCAAGCCTTTTCCGTTCATTTAACACAGGATGGGCGGAGTCAAAGATCATAAAATCATCGTAAATTTTGCCTATTGGCGTTCGCTTTTCATACGTGGTGGTTGCGTACTGCTGAAGCCTGATTGTGAGGTGCGGGACGGTAATAATGTTCAAACATAGGACGAGATTGTTAAAGCTGTGAAGCATGCAATGGGTAGTACAATTGATTCCCTATTGATGCGCTGTACGACGATGTTTCGGTAGAGCTTGACGGAAATAAATGGCAAAAAAAAAATAAAAAAAAAAAAAAAAAAAAAAAACAAAAAAAAAAAAAAAAAAAAAAAAAAAAAAAAAAAAAAAAAAAAAAACAAAAAAAAAAAAAAAAAAAAAAAAAAAAAAAAAAAAAAAAAAAAAAATTACCTCATTTGCGCTACCTTGGGACTGTAAGATTGAAACGACTACCAGTTAACCGAGAGGATAGTATTTGTGAGACTCTCTTTTTAGCACCTAAAATCTTAAAACATAAAATAACATTTAAACACTTATGTTTTCACACAAAATTCGTGACGGTAGGTCAGTGGTCTACCTTGTACGGTAGACAATCACTGTTTACCGGCTTCTTCTTCTTCGTCTGCGTATGAGGCTGAAATGCTAATGCTGAAGCCGGTGGAGCCAGCTTACTGTTCACTGGTTGGGATTTGAGAAGTATATGTCCACCGGTGGACACAGGAGGAAGGACGCCCGAGTGCGATACTAGAGTTGGGATATGGAGGTTGCCGAGTTTCCTGTGGAGCTCTTGGAAAAAAATCCTAAAATCGGCATTAATTGCCGATTGATTCCTCCCAAAACGATGATGAATTCCTTCAATTTTTAATTTCAAAAATTCCTTTTTGATTTCATTTAAGCAATTTTTTTCTGTGAACTTTAGTTCGTAGAAGAAATTGAAGAAAATGAATTGAAGTGTATTTTTAGGGCCATTTCAAAAATCCCAATTTAGTCCATTCTCGTATTTGGGATGCCTACCACGCCTATCGACTCCGAGGTCCGAGACACGAAGTATAAAAAAGCACACGCGAATACGGCGCTCATGCAACACAAAGTATACCCAACGTATTGACAGGACCTGGATCACGTCGAAACCACATTTTGCCTCAAATTCCTTTCCATATAGTTGATCCGCTGTTTTGAAGTTAACGTATATGATTCGTTTTATGGGTGCTTTTTGCAGAAAACGGTTTTCGAACAGTTATGACAGAAAAAATGACCCGGATCATGAGCCTTTAACACCAACAGGATCGATACACATTATTTACTGTTGTATTTAGGTGCTATAATTTTCGTATTTGCCGTATGTGTTGTTACACAGGGATGCCAGATAAACCCGACCTACGGCCCCCCCCCCCCCCCGGGTGGACGAAAGGTAGGGCCACTCATTTAGACCTCTCCCACAGTATCGGCTTTGTCCTCGGATTCAGGCCACTGATCTCTAACACTGGATAGGCTATTCACCCACGCTTAGAGACGGAGGAAACCGGAAATTGCAAGGCGGCCCTTTTGCTCTTACCCAAGAACCCCGATCGTGCACGTACAGAAGAAGAGGGACGGACACTACGGAAAAGGGACATAATTAGGCGATAATTGCGCTTTGTCAAGGGTTGCAAGTTATTGGTTTGATTTTCGAGTATGGGCGGTTAGTTGAACAAAAAATATTATTCAAAAAATGTGTTTAAAAAGTCTTTAAAAAAGCCATATTTCAGGGGTTTTCAGCTAAACAGGACACATAATCCATGCACAATAAGTGTTTTGACCTACTAGTATTCACGAATATATTAGCTAATTATTAATCCTCCTTCAAGATTTTCCGCCCTTTATTCAAGTTTTACCAAAAACATAAACAATTTTAGGAGTATCTAATTTCATTGTGGTTTGGCTTATTATGATGGAGAACCATTACTATTTTTTTAAAACAGAGCGTTTAGTGAGGTTTGAGTAAAATTGGAAAAATATTTATGATATATTTTCCTCCTTTTTGTATCATTTCATGTATGTATTTTCACTCTTTCACTTAACTTATGGACGTCATTAGTGGGAATGCTGGTACTTTTTTGATACCAATGAAAAGAGAAAACGCAAAAGCTTCTTGTCTGTGACCAAAATTTATAGGAATCGGATGTGTAAAAAGGAAATCACAGGGGTGCCCCCCCCCCGCCCATTTGTTGTTACAAAAAAATGGCTTCGATAGACGAGAGTAAGCATCCCTTTTCTACTGGAACATGAAACCTCGTATCTATTTTTACCATGCTTTTAAGAGATTTGGGGGCATGCAAGTTCGATATTTAACAATATTACGTAGAAATATTGGAATAACATTCCTGGGGGGTTTCTTGAATTTTGTCGGGGACCAATGCTCGTTCCCAAAAAAGAGCGACTAGCTACAAATGCCGGACAACCTCTAGGGGTTATAAAATTCACATAATGAAAAGTTCAGGGGTATCAAATTCAGTTGTGATTGACTGATTGGGACGGGTTCAATCAACAAATAGGAAATGACTGACTAAACATAATAGCAAAATCAAAAACCCCGGTGTGTAATTTTATAGCAGTATAGCAAAAGTGTAATCTGTTTGTATATTGGCTATTTAGTCACGTATTATGAGAAAACAGGTGCCGAAAGGGGTATAATTTACTGCAAATTTGGGTCCATTTTTAACCCTCGTCTCCTGAGCCATTTTATGTAACCAACAAAAACTTGCCCCCCCCCCGTGATTTCGTTATGAACACCCGATCGATTCCTGTAAATTTGGGACCAAAGGAAGCTTAGAGTTTTTTCTTTCCATTGTACCAAAATAAGCACGAACATCCCCATTATGACGTCCACCAATGACGTCAGATGTGAGGAAGGTACCCGGAAAAAATACCTGACTATAGGGTGGAAATTGATTTTCGCAATTTTAGCGACTCCTCTATCAAACACCTTATTATAGCTTTAACATGCGGTCATTATAACAAACTAGTCATTTCCCTCAAAGTAGAGTACAAACACCGCATGAAAAATTGATTTTCTAACCTTTATGGCGAAAAATTGAATTTTTCACTGTGTGTGCTATGGAAATGGGCAGCTTTGCTGAACATGCCGAACCTTTATGACGTCAGTGTGACGTAATGATAGGCAATGCTGGTACTCATTTTGATATCAATGGAAAAGGAGGACCCGAGCTATCAATTCGGTACAAAAATCCAAGTGTCTGTGATGTGCCTGGTGTTGATGTTGGCATGTTGTGTTGGTACGTCTCTTCAGAAGGGGGGTGGTTACCCCCCCCCCCCCCCCCCCCCCATCCATCACTTTGGAGCACCCTGTATCTTTACCTTTACCCGGTGGATGTTTTGTTTGTGGATTTAAAAGGAGCGGAACAGGACAGACATTGACAATTACATTAAAAATTGGCCCAAAAAAAGGGGGTGGGGGTTTAGCAGCCGGGGACAAAAAACCTGAAGGGGGTGGGGTGGTACCCCCCCCCTTCGTCGGTAGACGAGGGTTTTTTTTTATTTTTTTTTTTTTATTTTTTAAAAATTGTGTTTAATAATTCTTAAAAAAACTGAATAGTATAATTTCATCCAAAAAAATGGTTCCGTTAGGACTCCCGTTTACGGGGTTTTTTTCAGTGAAAATTGGTCTTGTTAGACTTTTAGGGTCAATTTCAGAACCCTGGAATGAGCATGGTACCCCCAAACAAACCCCTGACCCCCCCCCCCTCCATCGGATATTAAAATCTCGCTTGGAAGAAAAAATATAATGCGCTGCCAGTCAGTCTATCGGGTTTGTATAATGCACACAAAATCATTGTTTTAAATCAACTTGCAATGGGAAAAGTAAAAATTGAAAGGAACTGAAATTTGGTCCAGAACTTGGGATTATAAGCTAGTCTAGTGACATTGTTTTGTGATCATGTTAACAAATCACAAGCTTATCCCCTTAGGGCCTAATGTGATCTATTTCTGTTATGTATACATCGAAAAGACTCATGAATTAAATACTAATATTTATGGTGAACTTGAAGTATTAGCGCTCCATATAACTAGTATTCCCATGTAGTTATTATAGCATTTTAGAGCACAGTACTATAATGACTAATAGTCTCGTACAGTGGCAATGCAATGTCATACACTACAGTATTATTATGTACAGTGAATACCTATACGATTGTCCCCAACCATTTTTATCACTAATCGGTCCTAAAACTTGCCCTATAATACCTGCGGTTACTCTTCTACTCACAGTTAATGTCAGGCAAATGGTCAACATACTCCATACAAATTCCAAACACTTGAATATTTTTTCAGATATTGACCAGGAAAGTACTTTATAAGGCATACATGTAAACTCATCCATATCAACCCGTCAACGATTGAATGTTTTGGGTAGAGCAAAAGGGATGCTGTGCAACTTCCGGTTCTTACCGGCTCGCTAGTCTATCGCGTGGAGATGGCCTATCCAGTGCGTAGAGATAAGTGGAAAAAATTCAGGGGACAGTCCGGGCACAGAAGGTTAAATTGACATCAAATCAAACTTAGGTTTGATATTTTGAATTGCACTTTTAACGCAGGAGTCGCACTCACATCCGATGCAGCCAATGGATCTATACAAAACAAATCCCAAACTAAAATCCTAAAATCAAGATCACTGGGCCCTCCTGGACCCTTGGACATCGGTCCTTTTAATACTGCCCTGACACCGTTTTGACCCCAATGGCCACCCATACGCCCTATATACGAACCAGGCTTGTCCACGGATTGACAAAATTCAAATATTGACTCAGAGAATTGCAGTCTTTCATTAACCATGCGTTTATACCACAGACCCTGAGAGGATTCTAGGCCACGGACGGACACATGTCCCCCCTTTGTAGACATGTTATCCTCGCCCCATACGGTCTGATTCGGTGGCCCAACCCCCGATCCCATATGGCAGTGTGGAGGGTGTGTCGCAGCCCCATCGTGCATATGCTGTTGAAACGAAACGAGAGAGCTCGACTCCCTGTGCGAATCCGGTTCACATCATCACACGATTGCTAGGTATACTTTCCCACATGTGCGTCTCGGTCGGTCCTTCGAATTAGGCACAGTAGGTTCAATTGACATAAAATCAAACTTATTTATTTATTTGGAATTGCACTTTCCAACATCGGCACTCACCACACGAATATACAAAACAAATCCAAAAACAACAAAAAAAAAAAAACAACAAAAAAAAAACAAAAATACACAGAAGAAAAAAAACTAAGAATACCTAAAAAAAAAACCCAGTATCACTGGGACTTGTTGCTGGCCCCCCCTTTGGTGTAGGGGGTTTTTGCACTTTGCCCCCACCCCCCTGTTGGGGGGCTTTGGGCCCCCCCCCGCCATCCCCTCCGCTATCCCCCCTTCCATTTCCCCGGAAATGCAAATAGAATTGATGTGGTTTGTGTGTCAGTCTAACAAGGATGGACCAAAAAAGCAAATTCATATTTGGGTTGGGTTATGAACAGTCATTAGTGAAACTATTGATTTTTTTTTCAGAGAGTAGGCCCTAATAGAAAATTCCAGGTGACTGGTGGTGTGAATCTATTCATGACACTGACGTGAAAATCAATAGTTTCACTAATGATGTCACTGGTAGTGTATTCTTTTTGTGGCCCTGTTTATTGGAATGGAATGCCCCTTAAAGATTTGGAGTAGGTTTATCATCTCATTTCCTGGGACCTTTAAGGCATCGGTTCTTTTACTAGTAATACTGCACTCACACCTTTTTGACAGCATGGCCGCCCATACGCCCTCATACGAACCAACTTGTCCACTGATTAACAAGGGATATTAGTCTCCATTACCAGTCGTTTATACCACAGACCCTGGGAGGGTCTAGGTTCAAGGTGACCCATTCCTTGCATGGAAGATTACTACCAGGTGGGAGTTCTGTCGTAGGTGTAATAGGCCTATAGTGAGTTGGTCTGGTCTTGGAGTATCTAGCCATGAAATTTATCTGGCAAACCTGAGTGTTTTAAGAATTAATTTTATTGTTTTAGATTTTTAAGGCACTGAGTTAGTTAAAAATAAACACACAAAACTGAAAATTAGACACAATCATATTAATGACGGCATAAAGTGTATAACAAGAAATTCACACAAGTAGGCCTATTACTGTAGGTAAACCAGACCCCGGTTGCTATTTTCGTTAGACTGCAAGACCTCTCTCGTTGGAATTTTCCGATGAAAGTTATTGTAGGGGTCAATGAGAGCAGGCAAACAGGGAAATATAGGGCCTATTCTAGAAAAGACCAAATTGTATGTTGGAAATATCATCCATACTTTAAAATATCATCCATAATTTTTTGGTATTCTTAATTGGCGAGAGTAATTGGACTATCGTTTTACTATCTGCGCTGCAAGCACATAAGGGTTTATAAGGGTGAATTAGTTTACTACAGGCATGTAAACATTTAACAATTAAACCTTTGGTTCCCAATAGCTTTTATTTCTCTTTCTCCGATCTTCCCTTAGTGGGCAAGGGGTGGGGATGCAGCCTAATTATCCTATTTTATTATATTTAAAATAAAAATCTAAATTAACAAGTATTTGAAAAAAAACTGTGCCGGGTCGCGATATGATTTTAAAGAAGTTGAAGGACAACATGAAAGAGACATTTAGTATAGCACTTGGTTTTCTAGTTGGGAGTTAGACTTTTCTTGGTAAAACATGTATAAAGAAATAGAAATGAATGTAATATCAGATTAATGGAGATGTTTTGATATGTATGCCATTGTAAAAGGTGGACGATTGCAATTTGCCAAATAATATGGCAAGAAAACATTTTTATTTACAGAGTTTTATTTAATTTAACAAAACAAGTTTGGTATGAAAATACACGGATACAAGAAATAGATACAATCATGAATTTGGTGATGTTATGGTTATTAAAGGGATATTTAGAGATTATTTTGGTGGAGAATATGACAAGAATAATGCACAAAAAATGTTTTTTCGGCGAAAAACATGAAATGGCTGAATAAAAATGTGGGATTTCAAATCGCCAAATTAGGTTTATCAATTTTGATACGCTCTGTTTGTAACAAACCTGGCTTTTCGATAAAAAAAAGGGTGTTTAAAAACATGATTTTTCGACCGATAAATAACTTGAACCTAGCTTTTTCATGAAAAGCCAAGTTAAGAAAAATAATTTTCAAATCGATAAACCTGTTGTTTTTTAAAAAAAAAAGGATTCATGAAATTCGATTTTAACAGTTGGCCCATACACTGCATTTATCAAACATACCTTTTGGAATCGATAAACCTGTTTTTTTTCCGATTGGCAGGGTTTTTGAAAACCTGGCTTTTCCAATCAGCAAGCCTGGATTTGCAAATTTAAAAACAAATAACTTTTATAAAATATTTTTTTGAGGTTCTCGG